>RCAB01000890.1:0-13923 GCA_003640385.1 Setaria digitata
ATATCAAATATTGTTTTTGTTATTATACATATTCTATTTCGATATTTTATATAACAAATTTATTATTATACATACTATATTTCCCACTTTATTTGAATATTTCATATATTACATATTGTTTTTGCTTAATTTCAAAATTAAAACACACACACACACACACATATATATATCCTTTCATCCTTTTTCTATTTTATTTTTATTCTTTTTTTTTCTTAAATTTTACTCTATTGTCTTGTCTTTTTCCTCTTTCCCTTTTCTCTTGTCTCAGCAGTAGTATCATCACTAATTATTGTCATTATGTTTTATCGTGAAATTATCCTTTTTTTTTTTTTTGTTTCTCTTCGTCTTTTCATTGTTTCTTTCTTTCTTTCCGTTCCATTTTCATCTTTTTTTTTTTCGAATTTATTACTTTTTCTTTTCAAACTAAATGCTACTCCTTTTTGCTTCTCACTATGCTAACATTCGTTAACTCATCTTTTTCTTTTCTTTTTTTAAATTTTTTTCCCTAATCCTTTTTTTTTTTTTTTTTCATTTTCCATACTTTTTTTTCCCTCTTTTTTTTTTTTTTTTTTTCTGAAAGAATACTTTTAATTACCACTTAATGATTGAGAAAAAAAAAAAATTTCAGTTTTAGAATAATCATGAATATCTATCGCTAACCCCTTCCATCCCTTGCTTGAATGTCAAGGATATTTAAACAGTGAAAAATTCCAAATAAAATTTTTCCTTTAATATATTTCATTTTTTAAATAGCACCTCTCGGAAGTTTTAGCATCATTATCACTAATTGTCATTGAACTTCTCATCACTGTTCACTAATTGTCAATGAACTTCTCATCACTGTCATCCCCATCATCATCATCATCATCATCCATTATCCTCTATCGTTATCCACCATCACTGTCATCATTATTGTCATTATCCATAGAAATTTTCACATACATTCATACAAATCGCAATATAATACTACACTAGACATATACATACCTACATACACACATACAAATACACACACACACACACACACACACATACGTAGATAGACATACATACATGCACACACATACACATCCATCAGACACTTGACATCGCAACATACCCTGTTGCGGGAGGTGGTGTTGGCTTCTCGAAAGAATTCGATATTCGTTGGCTCCTGAAAAAAATCTCAGCTACTATTCCCGAAATCATTTATATTTTAAGTAAATCAATACAAATTACTCTCAACCATTTTTTTTTTTTTTTCTTATTTTTTAGTCAATAATATATATAAATAAATCATTTTGGAAGTGATTTTTTTCCTGACAAATGAAAAGAAGAGAATGGACAAATTATCAAAAAAAAAAAGAAAAAAAGGAAATTTTTATTTTTCTCTTCTTATTTTTTTTTTTTTTTTTGTTATATAATTTTGGAAAAATATTTTCGGTGAGAAAATTTTCTTCACCTTTTCATTTTCTCATTACAGATAGTTTCCAATTTTTTTTTTTTTTTTTTCCTTTTTCTATTAGCTATTTGAAATTAAAAAGATAAGGAAAAGAAAAATTATTTATTAATCATTTTCTTCACTTTCTCTTTGCGTATGATTTATTTGTGTGAACAGTAACAATAATAACATCCTTCTTCTCCAATGTTACTTTTCTACCATTACTCATTCATTGTCTACAGCAACAGCAACGACTACAACAACAACAACAACAACAACAACAAAACAGCAACAACAACAACAGCAACAACAACAATAGCAATGATAATTATTATTTTTTTTATAATAAATAATAATATTAAACAATAATTCCATTATTGATTCTATTTTTATAATTAACTTTTGTTATTACTACCTTATTATTATTATCATTATTTATTGTTATTGTTTATTATTGCTATCACTTATTATTATTAATTAATTAATTATTATTATATTATCATTATTGTTATTGTTGTCCTTATTGCTATTATCAATAACAGCAGCAGCAACAACGATAGCAGTAGCAGCAGTAATTATTGTTGTTATTTGACATGTTCATTTTAATTTCTTTATCTGATCATTCTGTTGTATCTATCGCTGATATATTAATGATAATGGCAATAATACAATAACAAGTGTTAAAGACGACAAGGACGACAACGAACAGTATCAGTAGCAAAATTCAACGAGAGAAATTTGGCAAGGACGACGACAACGATAAACTAAAATTAAATAATAATAATTATTAATTCATAATAATTATAATCATAACATTGAGAAAAAAAAAAAAAAAAAAAAAGAAAAAATGGCAACTCAACAACATCATAAAAGGCGTACCTCATTTACCACCCTGAAACGTAACCTGAATTTTCACTTTTTACGGCCCAATTCGACCGATTTCAGTTCCCCAGCTACAGCTATTGCTGTTGACGCTAATACTACTACTACTACTACTACTACTACTACTACTACTACTAATACTACTACTACTACTACTACTGCTACTACTACTACTACTACTACGACTACTGCTATTACTACTATCGGTGGTAATTTAAAGGTAGGCCAATGTGGTGGCCAACCTAGACGTGAATCTTTCCTTTATCGGCCATCAATCGACGAACGTGAATTCAATTATTCTGCTTCACGTACTTCATCAGTTACTTCCACTGCAGCACATGAGTAAGCTTCGTTTACCAAAGTTCTTCTATCGTTTTCTGCCTTTTTATTTTTATGCTAATTTGAAATTATTTTTTAATTTCTGTTATTGTATGAATTTTTGATATTTGCTCTGTTTTTTTTTTTTTTTTTTTTTTTTACAATTCTTATCAGATGTTATTATTGTTAATTTATATTCATAAAATAAACACAGCAGAGAGGAGGAAAAAAGGAAAAGAAACAAATTTTATTTTGATAATTAAAAAAAAAAAAAAGCGGTTTTTTTTTTTTTTCTTTTCCTCTTGTTTAAATGAACACAAATTGTAACGCTAATGTTATCAACATGGTTATTTGATTAGTAATTATTAACATCAAATTACTGATTTATTTCTTCTTTCTTTAATGATCTTGTTAATAACATTACGTTTATTTGGTCAGCAATTAATATACTTTAATTAAAACCTTTTCTCATCTATTAGTTTTTTTTTTTTTTTTTTTTTTTTTTTTTACTAACACTTCTTTGATTTGCTCACACAAATACATCTCTTTTCAATTTTCTCACTTTTTCTAGTGATAACCAATGAAATAGGTGAGCTTTCCATTTAGTTTCTTAATTCTTCTACTTTCTATTTCTCCAAATTATATTTTAGTTTTTTTCTTTCCTTTCCTTAGCAGCTATTAATTAGATTGTGTTAATTGATTAGTTTTGATTCATTTGTGTAGAAGAGTGAAGTGTTGTAGAATTCGACTGGAACATTCGTAAATATTGGTTATTTTAAAGCATCTTATCATGCATTTTAGTGAGGCTACTTTAAGCTAAACGTGGCAGATATTGATTTTAAGAAGTTAGCCAAAGCCATCTAGATGGAAACCATTGTTGAGCCTAGCCATTAATTGTGATCGATTTAGACTGAATGGCTGACAGATTTTACATCATGCAATTTTTTCCGCATCATATTTTGTTGTTATTTTCGGCATGAAAATTTCGATACATACCCTTTGGAATGATTGATTACACATTTGATAATGATGGCTCAATAATACTAAGTTCTTCTTATCATCACCATTATCACAAGTTCTGTTTTCAAAGTATAATGTCCATCATTGCATCCTGCCGAACTATGAATGGATGCTTGCTAAATCACCAATCACTTTTTTCCTTTTTTTTTTTTTTAGATAAATTATAAATGCTTAAATACGAAATTTTTAGTTTTTCAACAAAAGCAATAAAGAAAAATATTTTTCATTGATAATTAAAGTTCTATAATTCACATTAATCTAATATAATCGAAATAATTTGGAATGCTTCTTTTCCTCTCTTTTTTTTTCAATTCGATTTGTTTCAACTGATAAAATTTTATGTTGTTAAAAAGGCATATTAAAAATTTGCTTGATAGCAAATTAGAAAATTAAATAAGCTGGCAATGACAAAACACTGTATAAACGAAATTTAAAATGAACATTTAAATTGAAGTGAAAAAGGAAGCGGAAAGGAAATTACTGGGGATGAAAGAAGGACAGAAAAAAGATTGACGACAATTTCAGATTTAAAATGGAATGATGGAATGTATTTTTATCATTTCCCATCAATGTTATCTTTTTTTTTTTTTTTTTTTTTTGCTACCTTTATAATCGTCATATATATTTTGTACTGATAATATTATTTATCATATCAGCAAATTAAATATGCATTTAGGGAATTTAAGTAAAAAGTAGAAAAAATGGTATGATAACAAATAATGATTTTATTTTTTTGGAATTGAATCATATGCATTAGCAGAATTTTTAAAAATAAATGCTGTATATTGTAGCACTGCTATGATATTTAGAAAAAAAAAAAAAACATGCATCCATTGAAATCGGTCAATCAAATTTTATTCATTTCAAATATTAATTTCGAAACGAGTATGTTAAATGAGTATTTTCTTTTCGTTTTGCTTTTTCTATTTTTTTTTCGCAAATTTTAATTGCTTATTTTCATTAATTTATTACTCAAATAATATGAATAATATTTTTTATTTGTCGGAATGAAATACTGCAATGATAATAATAATAATAATAGCAATAAAAATAATGATAATATCATTTTAAAATTTACCCATTAATATTTGAAACAGATTATTTCACTTCATTAAGTTTATTCCTCGTGCAGTACTTTTCCTTTTTTCTTCTTTTTATTTAAAGAAATAAGAAAAAAAAAAAAAAAGGAAATTTATTTTTCCTGCTTAGTTTTGATATTTTCTTCACTTATTATCAGTAAGGAGGAATTCTGCATTTCTCGATGATAGACCAATGAAATTTTTTAGTTCTGACAGCTAAACAATGCAGTACTAAAATTTAAAAAAAAAAAAAAAAATTTACCTAAAATATTGAATGGATAATTCAGACATTCTGGTAATAGCATGCATCCACATCGTTTATTTCAATTTGATTTCAACTTTTCAATTTAATTCACCAATTTTATGGGATAAAACAGAGCTCATTATTGACAATTCATATCATCTCATTTAATGCAGGAAATGTAAAGTTTATTTGTGTAATTCAAAATAAAAAGAATTCCTTCGGTAGGTTGCCTTCAGTTATATGCCATGAATGAATAAATGTCAAATTTTTTCATTTCCTTTTTTTTTTTTTTTTTAAACTTGATTACATTTTAAAAATAATTTTAGCTATTTGGTCTCAAATTTGATACTGAATTGTTCATAAAAAGTACGATTGTAAGTAACTGATCTTGAATTTGACACTAGTCACAAATTTTTTTTCTAACTAGTTAGTCTCGAATTTAAGCCTAACTTGTTGAATTATCTCTCCTACTTTTCCATTCCAGTAATCTCAAATTTGACACTAGTCACAAATCGTTGATTACGTGATAATGTCTCAGTAAAAGTGTAAATGGCAAATTAAACATGGAAATTTTTGATTTAAATAATTGATTCATAGCACAAGAAAAACGGTTATTAATAAGAGGAGGTTGTGGCTGAATGAGTGATGAAAGAAAGGAGCAAAAAATTGTTAGCATTTTAAATTGAAATAGTCTTTTGCCATTCAATTAAGTTGTAATTTTAAATTATACATCTGTGTGTTCAGTTTCATGAAAATATCTGAAATCCTTTTCAAATTTAAATTTGAGCGGCTAATTCCTTTTCCACAAAATGAAAATCAGTTGGTGGAATGACCGAGATAAATGGAAGAAATGAATAGTTGTATTTTTGAACTAGAATTAATTTTTTTTTTTTTTTTTTTAATAGCCAGTCATTAAATTTTATCCTTATGCTTACATCTGCAGTGCAGCACATATGGCTGCAAATTTGCAAATACATGCATGCATGTACAGTTTTACAATGCATATGTGTGTGCGATTGCAATTTTGGAGTGATATGTGCGTGTAATTCTTGCATGTGTACGTGCAGTTCCATAACGTGTACGTGGAATTCTGTAATGTGCACGTGCAATTTTGTAATATGTGTACGTGCAATCTTGGTATGTGTGTGTGTATGCGTGCGTGAAATTCTGTGAGTATACGTGCAATTCTAATTGTATGTATGTGTGTGCATTCTTCATGCATGTGCAATTTTGCAGTGTATAAATGTGCATTTTCATGAAAATATCAAAAATCCATTTCATTACGATCTCTTGTTCATTTTCTCAAAAGAAAATGTTGTTGGAATGTGATTTCATTGCAAAATGCAAAATATCCTTATTTCTATTCGCTTTTCCTTCTCTTCCGGAGGAAATAAATTACATCAAATTCTCTTTTTTCCTTCTTCTCTCTCTTTCTCTATTTCTCTCCCATTCTTTCTCTTTTTTTTTTTTTTTTGTCCCTCTTATCATTTTCGTTTGAGAAATCCATTTTCAGCACTCAATTTCTGGAAAAAAAAAAAAAAGAATTAATGCTGCATTCGAAAACATTTGAGCTATTGAAAGTATTGGCAAAGAATATTCCCAAAGTCTGAAAAAAGATAATAGAAAGAAAAGGAGAGGAATAGTTATTCAAATATTTCACTTTTTGAAAGTTTCCTTTATTTCGAATTTTAGTTTTTTTTTTTTCTTTTCCTCCAACTTCTTTCTCTTTCTTGCGGGTGCAAAATATTATTTCTATCCTTTTTCAAAAAAGAAAAAAAGCACTGTCACATCTAAATTGAAAGAAAAAAAAAAAATTCATCAAACAGAATGAAACTACCAAAAAAAAAAAGAATCAGAGTGAAAGAAATCGGATTGATCGAATAACACAACTGATTTTTCGTAAACAATTCCAGTAAACTGCTCTGTCAACCGATTAGATGTGTATGCATGTCAAATGTCATTCATCAATTAGTAATTTTTTAATAAGCTTAGATTTTTAAGTCATTTAAATGTAAAGAAGTTATAAAAAAAAAAAAAGAAATTTTGTTCGATAGAAGAGGATCAATTGAGAAACATAATTTTGGGGATAAAGAGAAAAATGGTGAACTGAACTCAATAATGAATGTAAATATATTCTTCATGTATATTTTATTCCCTTATTTCAGTTTGCCATTAATAATTAATAAACAGTTAAATAATATAGTAGATGGTCTCACATTAGAGTATTTGTCCTTTTCCTTTAAAAAGAAAAGAAAAGAAAAAAAAAAAAAAAAAAAGGATGATTAGATGATGAAGAAACAAAAATGATTAGTATTTGAATTATTAGCCTTAATGTTTATGGTTAAACAGTTCTTTCCCATCTCTTGAGAGCTGAAAAGTATGATAAATCTAATGATAATATGAATTGTCAATTGATAATATGAATTGATAAATCTAATGATAATATGAATTGTCATCCAGCACTGATAAATTTAAGAACATATGGAATTTTTTTTTTTTAAGGTGTAATTATTTGTTTTCGTATGCCAAAATATATAAAACACAGTAAGTGGAGAGCATAAGTTTAGCAACAATGGATGACTTATCCGGTTAATTAGCTGGTAATTATGAAATTAATGAATTGAAAAGTTTATTTCTTCCGTCGTCACTTTTACTTGGTATGAATTTTTTGGTAAATTCATTGGATGCAGCACCATCTGGTAACGGAATTAAAAATAATAAAACCGAAAAAGAAGCGTAAAATAAATATTCAGTCAATTTCGAGATGCAACTTTTCTCTATCTTTTCTCATTGTGTTTCGCAAAGTAACTTGGTTACTGACATTATTTTATTTCGTTTTTAAACTTTTTCAAAATTAATTTTTTCCTCTTGCTGAATTCGAATCATCATCATCATCTTTCATGGTGAAGCATTGAACCATGCCTTTTTTTTTTTGTGTGTGTGATCTAGTTTGTTTATCCATTCTTTTTAGTATTTCATTTGCAGTTAGCAAGATTATAAAATGTTAATAATGACACTATAAAATATCATCATCATTATCACTTTAATGATCAGTATCGCTATACTATTGCTATCAATATCACAATCAGCAAAATTAGTAAAAGAAATAATGATGTCATATTGAAAGAACAACTGTGAAATATTTTATGCATTATCAATGAGCTATTAAAAACAAGCCAAATATCTATCATTGGCTCGTTTCTGCGTGCTGATTGCAGTTTGCTGGATCCCTTTTTACACTTAAAAAATAAATAAATAAAGTTTGAAGCTAGCAAGCAATTATTGGGGAAAAAAAAAAAAGAAAAATAATTGACTAATCGGAATTATCTGAAGATGGCGTGACATATTACATAGGGAAAAGTATTTGTTATTATCAATTTTGTTGAACTAATTTTTGATGATATCAAATGAAAAATTAACAAGCAGCAGGAATTAGCAATAAAAATGATAATAAATAATGAACAAATGGTAAATAACGAACAATAAATTACAAATAATAATTGTAATGAAAATAATAAATAATAATTGCAGTAAAGTAAAAATGATAAGTTATAATTGCAATAATAATAATAATAATAATAGCTGCAGAGCAGTTAGAGTTTAATGATAAGTGATTATATTAATAATAGCAATAGTTCTGATGATTACAACAATTCCTTCAATTCAAAAGAATACTGATTTAAATTTCCCATCCTTCTGGTACATTTCATATTTACAGTGGGAAATTTCATCATGTAGCTTTTATTTTAAGAACAAATTTTTGCACCCTTAATTAATAAAATTTTCCATCCTTTTTTTTTTTTTTTTTTTCTTTCTTTCCAATACTACAATTCTGGTAAATTTATTCTTATAAAGCAATGAGTTATAATAATTGAAAATGGAATTAATATATATATTTCAGGTATGGTGAAGACCTAATTGTTACGCCATTTGCGCAAATTTTAGCCAGTCTACGTAATGTCCGCAGTAATTTAATTCTCATAGCAAGCATACCACCGGATGAAAATCGTCCAAGACCAATACCAAAACGTCCACCATTACACAGTACACCATTACCAGGTGATGTTATCCAGTGTGGACAGGATACTCTCGATGAATTGGATTGGTGCTTGGATCAGCTGGAAACAATTCAGACACATCGATCTGTATCAGATATGGCATCTAGTAAGGTTAGTTAAATAATAAATATTTTAGTTAGTTAAATAATAGATATTTTAGTTAGTTAAATAATAAATATTTTTTAAGGTTAGTTAAATATTTGAATATTTTATTCCTTTACAAATTTTCAATTATTTCAATTTTGATAATTTCTTTTTTATATTAGATAAAAAAAAAAAAAGAATCTAAAGTATTTCAAATTTCATTTTTCTTTTATTTGTTTTTTTTCTTTTTTTCGATCATTCATCTTGTTAAATTTGAACTATGTTTTAAATCTCATAAAATGAAATGATTCTTTTTTTTTGTTTAATATTTAAACGAACGAATATTCGCTTATAAAATGTTTTTCATTTAATTCTAAAGCAGTCTTTTTTTTTTCTTATCTTGACAAATTAAGAAATTAGTAAAGATTAAGAACAATTATAATATGGAAAGCAAAAATTTGCCGTTTTTTTTTTTTTTTTTTAATTTTCCAAATTTCTTCTCATCTTAAATCATTTAGCTGTTGAAAAGAAAAGAAAAGAAAAGAAAAAAAAAAAGACACAATGAATATTTTGCAGCAATTAAATTTATATTGATTTTGGGCTGTATCTTCGTTATATTGATTTTGGAATATTTTGAGCAAAAGATAATAATATCACGAAATCTGTCAAATCTGTAGCTGTTCGACTTGAATGAATTTATAAAATGGTTTAAAATGTATGAAAATATCAAATTTTTAATTATATCCCCGAGAAAATAAATTTATTAATTGATTGAATGGAGTAAAAAAAAATGTTTGAATCATCAAAAAAATAAATAAATAAAAAAATGATGAAACGAAAAATCAGTATGATTCATCGTATTATCACTAGTATGACGCAAGCCTATTATCATCATTTGGTATAAACATAAATAATTTTATAATTCTATCTTTCTGATAGATAGAAAAATGATACACTTGAATTGATAAAAAAATTGTTGATCAAAATAAATTTTTTATCTAATACATAGATAGAGGAAGTCATCTTCATATTTATCCCTTAGTGATATTCTGTAATTTTTATTTTTCCATTTATTATCACTGCTGTAATGCATTGTATAATTTGTTCCAATTTTTTGAAATTAATTTATTTATGCTTACTTCTTTACTCATTTATTTTTAACTCCTAAAAGAATTATAATTGAATGAGTGAATTAGAAGATATGCCTGAAACCATTTCGATACTTAGCTACTTTTTTTTTTTTTTTCTTATCTGCTAAAATAACGTCATTTAGAAACGAAGAATCATAGATAAATGAGTTCTTTTAAAATGTTTGATCATTAATTATTTGATCATCATTTGGTAATTGTTTTTTGTAATATTTATCATATCATATTATGCAGCATCACGCGGCGTATTTTATTATTTCTTACTTTTTTTTTCTTTTTTTTTTTTTTTTTTTGCAATAAATAATTGGCAAGAAATGTTTATTGTATTTCTAATGAATAAAAAATAATGGTTTAATTATAGTTTAATAATTTGGAAAATAAAAAGGTCTGATTTAAACAAAAACAAAAGTAAATTTTACAACAAAAAAATTTATATAATTTCGACAATGATTTTCGTCTTCTTTATATTGATATTTTGTAAATTGGTTTATTTTATAATGATATCAATTTTTTCGTCAGTTTTTCCTAATTTTGTTTTTTTATTATCAATCCGGCCTTTCTTTCCGGTTACAACCCAACTTGAGTTAAAAAAAAAACAAAAAAGTTTCATTTTTTGTGATGCCGATCACCTATTACCGCAAATTCATCACATTATATTATTATTTCTCTAAGAATTTGGGAATTTTAATGAAAGTGACATTTCAAATTTATTAATTATTTATTTTCATATTGATTCCATTTGATTTATTTCGGCTATAATTACGAATGTAACAGCAAAATACTGAAACTTTAAAATGGAAACAAAACGTTTCAAAATTAAACACTCATTATTCTAGTTAGCAAGTGGTTTTTCATGCATTAAATAAAAAATGAAAAAAGATGAAGTTGATTTTGTGGCCATAAGTGAAAAACTGTCAATAATATCTGCAAATTAATGAATGAAACTTACTAATATTAATATTAATAATTCAACAAATTTCTATTATATATTGTGAAGATTTTTCGCAGCACTTATTTTTTTTTCCCATTTGTATTTTTTTTTTTTTACATTTGTTTCATCCGAACATATTAAAAAAAAATCGCTTAAAAAATGAGAAAGAAAAAAAAAAAAAAACCTTCATTAAACTTTTATTCATTCAAATATTATGAATACAAAGAAACAAACTGACAGGTTCAACAGACAGACACACACAAACATGTAAAAAGATAAATTTATCAATAATATCATCGTTATCACTTATTGATAATGTTGGTATTAGATTCTTGTCATCACTTATTTCCTCTGATTATTTTTTGAACTAAATGTATGAAAATGCCAATAAGTTAAAGAATAAAAAAAAAAAAAAAAAGAAAATTATTGCAATGCAAGCATGCATAAATAATGATAAATGATATGTGACATCTTAGCACTTTTTTTTTTTTTTTTTTTTGCATTCTCCTAAGTGAACGAAATTTTCAGTCGTTAATTTCTTCATTTCCTTTTTTTTCATCCATGTTTTTGATAAATTTTCGAAGATGAAAATGACTGTTTGCGTTTTTGACATAAATTTAAGGTTGAAAAATATGCCTGAGGCTTTTTCAAGGCATAAAAAAGAAAAAAAATTTTTTTTTTCATTCCAATTATATGTGTCAATTGAAATAATCTTTACGTTTATATTGTTCGATAATCACTGCATACTTCTAGACCATTTATTAATATATTATTATTATTTATTGTTATTATTATTATCATTATTATTACTAATTATTTTTATTTATTATTATTATTATTAATTTTTATTATTAATTGTCATTATTATTATTATTATTAATTATTACTATTATTATTAAGTATCATTATTATTATTATTATTATTGCCGCTAATTATCGTTATTTATTGCAGCAATTATTATTGTTATTTTGTTATTGTGAGGAAAATGAAGCAATGATAAGTCTGATTTAATACTGTATGGCTCATTCAAACTATAATTATGAGACTGTCGGGTAATTTCAGTAATAAATCAAATTCCTTTTTTTTTGTTAGCCGAATGATATGGAACGTATACTATTGCTCACATATTTTTTTATTCCTTTTTTTTTTTTTTTTTTTTTTTTTTTTTTAAATGCATTTGCTTCTTTTCATCATTATCCATTGAATGTGTTGAAATAAGCTATGTTTTAATTCTTAATTTCATTAATTAATTTCTCAGCTGTATTAATTGTCCTATTTTTTTTTGTCAGTTGATAATTGGTTGGTTATCTGCTGCTTTATTTAAACACTTTCATTAATTTATTTATTATCAATTGGTGTTTAATATCTCACTACGCATCAATTCATTTTATCACTCACTATCAGTTAACATTTGATTTTATCTCAATTTTATGTTTAGTCGTAATCAGATATAAATGAATGATTTAATTGTTCTTTTCTTTGAAATGATAGTTTAGTATAGCAAAATTGTGCAAATGATTGTATTTATTTTTGCTATTTATCCGTTTCAGATTTACCTCATTATTCATTTCATTTTCATTGCTGACACCGTTCTGGTCAATTTTTCAATCCATTTCAATGATTGAAATGGATTGGAATATGTTTACTTTATGTCTTTTTATGAACATCTATCGAATTTTCATTTCTTTTTCCTGGTCATTTTCTATCACTTCAGCTATCAGTTATAGTTTTATTAGTCATTTAACCTGCGTATTATAATATCATTTTACATCACTGGAAGTCCCAATTTTAGTATCAGTTATTCAACCAATGAATTATAAGCTTTTCTTTTCAGTTAATTCATTATTAAATTTAAAATTTTTTATTAAAAAATTATTAGTCGTAAATTTTAACTTATCATTGTTGCATTGTACAATTAACTCTTTTTTTTTTTTTTTGCAGTTTCGTAAAATGCTCAACAAAGAGCTCATACACTTCGCAGAATCATCTAAATCGGGTACACAAGTATCACAGTTTCTTATCAGTACGTATATGGATAAGGATGACGATGAAGTTTCACAAAACTTAGCAGTAATTTTAGTTTAATTGGAATCTTTTTTTCTTTCAGTTTTTGAAAATATTTTTCATTTTCTCCTTTCTTTTTTGTTTTCATTTGACCGCCAAATATTTGCTTTGCTTTCCGCTTTAAAATTAAAGTTTTTAAATACCACTTTCTTTTTAAAAATAAATTATTTTCAAAAGCATTTTTTTTGCTGTTAATTTGCTATCTTATTAATAAACAATCACAACCCACAAGAAAGTCATCGTTTAAAATTCTTTTGCAGTAAATTTAATTAAAACTGAAATAAAAATTGCAAAATTTAAAATGTTCCAAACACAAATATAAGCGTAAATATATATATATATATATATATATATATATGTATTTGAAAAAATAAAATATATATTTCTGCATCTTGTAGCATAATGTGCATGCAATTTCTTTTCTCTCTTTTTTTTTTCATTTTTGTTTGTAGAAATAATTCATTCAATTATTTAGGTACCAGATGAAATGGCATCAACTTCGTCCTTGGATAATGTTTCCGTCTCATTGTTGGGTAAAGCTAAAACAGCAGCAATGTCTCGAATTATTGGTATTCGTAAATTGAGATCACCCCGCGGTGGCCAAATACCAGAATATGGTGTTGAAGGACATAAAGAACTGGCTGTTTATATGCAAAAAGTTTTTTTTTTTTTTT
>RCAB01000891.1:0-13816 GCA_003640385.1 Setaria digitata
AAAAAAAAAAAGAAATCCTTAACCGACAAGTGTTGAAAATTATATAAGTTAAATAAAATTTAAATAATTTTAAATTCTCTCCATGCCAATCTTTTCGATTATTTTTGCTCTATTGTGCACCATAAATCATGCTTATTCTCGTCATTCTGAACATATCCTTCTCATTAATCCTCATATGCCCTCTGACCTTTCTGTTCATCCCTATAAATTTCAATAATCCGCCAATACGTCATCATCATCATCTTTATTTCGTCAATATCATCACCATCATCTTAGGCACATTCACTCAATTCTTCTTTCATAGGCCTCTGACCCTTTTTCTTTATTTACAAGGCCTCAAAAGAAAAAGAGAAGAAAAAAAAGGAAGGAACGGGAGCGAAAATTGCCGAAATAATTGTAAATCTGCATCTTAAATGCCATGTTGCCCATTTCGTAGTATCGGTTTTCTAAAATCGATTTCACTAAAGTGTGGTAAAAGGCTTCGCAACGATCTATATAGCCTAGACATATAGCACTAGGCATAATACATTCAATAAGAAGTCCTAATTTCATCTATCATCGTGATGAAACCAGCATAATATTATGAATGATGAAAATGGTCATTGTAGTATCTTAAGAAACATTAACTAATTAATATATCTCATTAATTCATTAGATTTGTGATCGTTTTATTTTTTACTTTTTTTTTGTTTTCATTAATAATTTCTCTATGTTTTGATTAATTATAGATGTTTTATAATGAAATTTCCTAAAAAATTTTATCAAGCAGTACTCAGTAACGGAATGCGTTTTTTTTTATGTTAGAGCATTTCTCAAATCAGCTCTTTGATCATTTCTCTAGTTACTCTTAATTTCTCTTTTTTCTTTTTTGATAATGAATAGTTTTACGAAAAATCAAAAATTTCCAGTTCATCATCGGTAAATGAAAAGAGAAAAAAAGACTTATTTATCTAAAACTATTGCTAACTAATTTATATTTCAAATGCTGTTCTTGCTAATTTAAAAAAATTGACGAATTTCAAATATAAAAAAAAAGCATAAAAGAAAAAGAAGAACGTGAAGTGTTTAGAAATAGATATAACAGCCACGATGATTATTGGGTAAAACAAAAAAAAGATTTTTTTTTGCAATTTCTGTAATTTATAAAAATTTTCGAATTGGCTGAATTATGATGTTAGTTTTTTCTGAGTCCATTTAATAAATCACAAAAATCTGTCAAAATTTTTCCACTTACCGGCACTATCCCAATCATCAGGATTTGTATCATCAAATCGGAATGCATTACGACCGGCGTTTAAATCAAAATCCGTACTTCGCCGAAATTTCCGTTCCATTTCAAGAATTCATTCAAATTCGCTTTCCTTTTCTATTTTGTTTTTTTTTTCTTTACATCCACTTTTATCCTTTTTTCCCCCCTTTCTCTTTCTTTCTTTTCTTTTTTTCTCTTTTCAGTATTTTGATTTCACTTTAACAAGTTTCTTTTTTGTTTTATTTGTTTGGCGTTTTGTACTTGCAGGTTCGTTGCTCTTCTCACAACCATTAAGCACTTTTCTATTTAAAATTTAATTACACATTTGAAATGGGAAAAGTTTGCTTATAAACGAAACTGAAATGCTTATGCGAAGCTTTACAACGATATTTTAAAATTTAGCTCACCAAAAAGGATATTAAAATATTTAATTCTCCACTAAGACTATATGCAAGCAATGTGAAATTTATAAAAATTTCCTATTCACAAGGAATCAAATTCAAATTATTTCATTTTCTTCTTTTTTCTCTTTTTTTTTGAAAAAAGTTATGAAAAAGTTAATACGCAATAAATGTGTGGAATATATTTATATTTTGAGAATGTAATGGAAAATTTAATATTTCTAGAACATAACAAAATATTCAAAATAAGCAAGAAAAAAAATGAAGAATAGATTAGGAATTGTTGAATCAATTTGTCGAATTAAAAAAAAAAAAGCAAAAATTCGTAGATTAAAAATTTTGAAATAAAATAAAAAGTTTATCTTAGCATAAGCGAAAAAATTGATAAACTGTACTTAATTCATTTGGCCATTTATTCAAATAATAAATGTAATCCAAGGAATATAGATGAATATGGGAAAAGTGTACTGTAGAAAAAATTCATCCGATTACAATTGGCATGATACAAATTAGAAGGGTAAATGTAACGAATAAATTAGTCTGTAATTTTAAATTTTTTAATGAGTAGTAGTAATTTTAGGTTTTTAATACATGATATATAATTTAAATTTGTCCAATTATCCCGATGCTTTTCTTTTTATCTGCCTTTCTCTCTTTTTGTTTTTTTTTTTTTGCTTTTTTAAGTGCTGACTAATTAGTTTAAAGAAAAAAAAAAAGAATCAAGGGAAAAAGGGAAAAAAAGCATGTATATACATGTGATTTAATAAATTAGAATTGTCAAACGCATTAATGGACTTGAAATAAAAATTTAATAAGAGAAGAAATAGGAACGGAGGAGGAAAAAGGACGGAAATAATGATTGTTTAATTCCTATATAATACAATAAAGAAATAAAAATATTGTGAATGGAATATTTTCTTTTCATATATTTCATGTCATCGATTATTAAAGATTAAATATTTGTTTAGAAGTGATATCTTTTAAAAAAATAATTTCAAAATAGATATCGTATCATTTAGGTATACAGCAAAAAATAAATTTTCAAGTATTTTTTTTTTTTTTGTGACTTATATCTTTTTTCATTTCAACAGCAAAGTTAAAAAGTGAGAATGAAAAAAAAAGAAAAAATTTAAAAAGTCAAAATCAGCGTTTTCAATTCAAACTAACATTTCTTTATTTCTTTCGTCTTCTTTTTTCCTCTTTTGCCAAGCTAGCATTTAAATGAAAAATTATATCAAATCCTGTTTGCGCTGACATTTATCCACATAACAATAAAGGTTTTGAAGAACTTAGCCTATGAATTAATTCTCCTTCATTTATTCTTTTTTCTTCCTCTCTTCCCCTCTCTTTCTCTCTCCCTCTCTTTCACTCCCTCCTTGATTTTGTGGAACTTTTTAGAGATTTAACGAATATTTTCAGATAAAAATAAATAAACAATGAAATACAACAATTTTTAAAAGGCATATGCGACGAATAAACAACATATTGGAAACAATTTTTCTTTTTTTTTTTAGGTAGAAGAATTTTTGACAAATTCATTGGAAATTTTTAAAGAATTCATTAAATGAATGAACATGCTTGGAATGTTTTATATCAAAATGGAAAAAAAAAGAAAAAACTTTTTTGAGACGTAATAAATGAATTTTCTTCAGGAATAATTATCTATTTATCGTTAAATAAAGAAAAAGAATTTTTGACAAAATTGAAAGGAGACATTTTGTAAAGCATTCGTTAAACGTACATATTGGAAATGATTGATTTATTTATTTTTAGGTAGAAAGCGAATGCTAATTTCATAGGAAATTTTATACGGATAAAAATTGATCTAGGAATTGGTTAGCTAGATGAAAAGGAAAAGAAGTGAAATTTTCTTTTTTCTGTCTGATTTCTTCTTCATCATTACAAACTTATTTCTATGCTATCCATTTTCACTAAATTAGAAGCGTCTTTTCCTCCTATCTTTTCTCTCTTTCACATAAAATTTATAGATTTTTTTTTTCCTAAAAGGCTCAATAATGTCCTTTTAATGAGCATGATTCCAATTAATTTTTATCGAAATTCATTTAAACTACTATAACAACAACAATAATTACTGAGACTTCAGCTGTTTTTTTTTTTTTGCAAATTAGTAAAAAAAAAATTTTTTTTGAAACATTCTTGAAATGAACGCAATAATATTCCATAGCGTAAGCAATGATGAATTTTTCGATAAAAAAAAATTTTTGCAGCAGTTCAAAACGAAAAAAAGAAAAAAAAAGGAAAAGAATATGCATGATAACAGCAATACTAGTCTATAACAATTATATGTTGTTATAATGATGCTTTGAATATAGGTCAAATAAGAAATGTTTTGTTTGTTTGTTTGTTTTTTCTTTTCCTGTGAAATTTTCAAATTACAGCAATAAGAAGAGAACTTTATCAGTTACAAAAGTTAATGGAATTCAAATTTGATAACACATATAAATATGGTATCAGTTGATAAAATGCGGAAATATTAATTAGCTTAATTGAAACAATAAATTTGATCTTTTTAATTGGAAGGACTGAGTTTTTCAATGTTTCGGTTAATGAACATGAAAATTAGGAGCGGAAAAATTTATTCAACCTTACAATCAATCAATGATCAATTTTGTAACTTTCATCACCTATTAATCAATTAAAAACAAATATTAATTGTAAAGTACCTTAATCCTTCTTTTTTTCCTTTTTTTTTTAATCTTTCTCAATCGCTAATGCCAATTTTCAATTAAAGAGGGAAATTTAGCTTTCGCAAACAATAAAATCAAATAAAATTTTAAAAAAAATTTATTTTTTCCATTTACCTTATCTCACTTAGGAAAAATTAGAAAAAAAAGCCTTAAAAAATAAAAAAAAAAGTATTTCATTCATAGCACACAAAAATTTTTATAAAAAGACAAATATAATATGTGTCGATGTATCGAATAATTTTCATTTTCAAATTAACAAATGACTACAAAATTACACATTTTTAATTTGTAATTTATAAAAAAATATTTGCAAATTAAAAAAAAAAAACATCTTGTTTGTTTCACTGAATTCATTTCTTATCTGTAACTTTAAAAAAAATCAGTTCCGATTATAACTAAATATTTTCGAAATAGAAATAATTGCAAAGCATGGTTTAAAAAAAAAATTAAAATAAAAGTGACTAAATTTGTTTTAAATACTACCAATTTCTTCCCTTCTTCTTTGTTCATTTTTTTGGCCTGAGATTTTTTCTTTTTTTTTTCACATTAGTTATCAAATAAGGCATATTTTCTGATGCACAACAGTAATAGCATGGACAGCAACAATAAAAGACTGAAAAACAGATTGTATTCAGGGGAGAATGAAAGAAGGATGCTAACAATTTTCTTCTGGCTCGTTCATTTTGTTTTCTAGCCATTTTCCTGAGCAAACACAAAAAAAAAAAGAAAAGCTAGCCAAGCCTGAAGGAAGATTGTATTCAGGATCAAAATACATATATGTGTACATGCATAATGCTAATAGTTTCCTTTTAGCCAAGCATAAATAGCTTTGTAAAATGGAAAATGTATGGTATATATTAAAAAAATAAATAGAAAAAAAAACAAAGGAAGGCAAAGTTTGGTCCAAACTTCTTTTTTTTGTTTACTTGTCCTATAATTTTTATTTATTCTTTTTGATGCTTGAGGAATGATACGAAAGAAAACAAAACAGCGATAAAATAACTGATTTTGGATAACAATATTTTATCCTTGTCTTCTTATTATTATTATTATTTAGGATAAAGAATGATAAGAAATTTGAGGATGAGGAATGAAACTAGAAAAAGGTAAGTACTAATAAAATAAACTATTTTATCCATTAATTTTTCAAATATCTTTTCTTTCTTCCATAGCAAACAAATCAAAAAGATGGGAATTTTATTAAAAATTTAATTACATATTTCAAGTTCAATTTGTTTTTTTTTTTGGTTATTTGAAAATTTTTGAAATTATTCATAATGATTACTGCATACAAAGGAGAAGAATCCTTAGCTTTTCCTTTTTTTTTTTTTTATCTAGCAAGATAAGATAGCTAACAATTTGAGATGTATGAAAATGAAAGGGAGGAAGGTGCTAGAAGTGAAAAAGCTGATCTGAAACAAAAGTTGGATAATATCGAATGGAATTATCCATCATTATCACTATTATTTGTCATCATTTATCATTATTGTTATCATTGTGGTATGAATTATATGAGGAAATGTTTATAGGTAATTTGTAGATTGATGTACAGATATTATGAAAATTAAGCCACATCAAAATAGAAAAATGAAGTTATTTTAGCAGCTTGAATTAGTCTCACGGGATTGAATTATAAAAATTGAAAATTAACAGGAAGCGGAATGCAAAAAGAGATATTTTTCACATTTTGTTATCTTGTTGAGACTTAATTAAAACTAAATAAAACGTATAATTGAATTAAAATCTAAACATGCATTTCAAACTGTGCAAAATTTATATAATTCAATTAAAAGAAAGGGAGCAGTTTAAATTTAAAGAATGTTTAAAATGAAAATATTATTTCCAGATCAGGATTTAAGTACCTAAATGATGTGTAATTTATAAAATTAGGAAAAAAAGTCATCGCAACAGAATTCATCAAAATATATTGCTGAATAAAAATTCATATTACCAAAATCGCATAAAAATTATAGAACTAAAAAAATTCAATCTGCTAAAATATATTGAAGTTAATTAGAAACTAAAATGTGTTATCGAAATTAATTAGAATATTAAATATAAGAAATTGAAACACTTTATCCAAATTTTATAGATTTTTGAACAGCAAAAAAAAAAAGAAACGAAAAAACGTCAGTTCTTTTCCTTTGCAAAATCCATGTATACTTCTTGTAAAACTTCATTTTCTTATTTAAAAAAAAAGTAAAAAGATGGAAATATGAAAAAAAAAACTTTTAAAGAGAAAAATTTAAATATACATCCATGTGTAAATCAGGATTCAAGCATAACATAATATGAAAAAGAAAAGAAAATTTTTTTAGTTAGAAGTATTTCACATCTTGAGGCTAATAAAAGGTAAAAAATAAAAAAGCGCACACATTTCATATGAATTATACATTTTAAAGGAAAAAGAGAAAAAAGACAAGAAATGAATTTCCATTTTCATACTATTTAAAAATGAAAATCATTTTCTTTCTCTTCTTTGAACGATTTGGAGAAAATTAAAGGGTAAATTTTCATTCCATATTAAAAGAATTTTGGCCTATAAAATTTATGAAAGATCATAGATGAAATAATATTATATCCAATTATCTTACGCATTTTTTTTAGTTTAGAAATTTCCGATTATTAATAAATGTAAATTATCGAACACAAAAATCATGCATTTTGCTATTTAATGTGGTTAAGCAACGAAGAAAAGGAAAGAAAAAATAATTTCATGAAAATTTAATAATACTATTAAAATACTAAATAAAAAGAAAAGTAAAATCAGTGTCAGCAGATGGAAAATTTGTGAAAATATTATAAGAGAAGAACATATAAGCAACAACGTTTGCAACTCAAAAACTTTTTGATTTCTAACAAATGCTTTTAAGTGGTCATATTGGCACGATGCATACGGCACTTATTTATACATTTCGTAATTAAATTTTCTCCTTTAAACAGCCTCCGTTTCACTTCTTAATATTTTCACTTGTAAATAACAAAAAAAAGATTTATTTTCGTTTCAGATGATAGCTCTATTTCTATACATATTTCGTTATGAAATTATTTACAGAAAAAAAAATCTCATCAAATGATAATAATTATCTGTATAAAAAATTAAAATTTAATATTTCAAAATGTCATCGCTGAAATAAATGCAGAAACTATAAAGGGATATCTGAAAAAAAAAGCAAGAAAATTACTTGTATAAGAAGTTAGGATTTAATATTTTAAAATATCATTGGGGAAATTATAGATAGAGACATCTCAAAAAAAAAGAGAAAGAGAAAGAAAATTATATATATAATGATTTTTAACAATATTTTCATAAAACAACACCAAAATTTCCATTAAAATTTTTTTTTTTTTTTTTGAATTATCAAGCGAAAGATGTCGTACTCATTATGATTCGGTTGTAAAGGAAAGAAAGTGAGACGAGATTTTTTCACTCATTTGGATTTAATTATTTAATCAAAAAAAAAATTCGTAAAAAAAAATGATTTGAATTATGTAAAATAGATGTAAAAAAAAAAAAAAAAAACGAAAATATGCATTTTGTACATGTATAAATTAATTATTAGAATGATTTCAATAAGTGCCGAAAGTTCTATTCAAATGTTTTATCTATTTATTAAATTATGGAAACAAACATCCCACACTAGCTTGATAGAATATGAGAAAGGGAACTTTTCATATTTTACTCATTTGAATTTAATTGCTGAACAAAATCGAAATTCAAAATTTCAATATTCATTTCTGCTAGTGTAGGGAAATAAGACAGCAAATATATTTCACATTGAAAAACGAAAACGAAAGGACAAAATGAACAACATACAAAAATAATACTTTTATAAATTAATAAACGATAAATATACTGAAATTTTATTTAGTGATTCTGAATTAGAAATAAATGCAGTGGAATTTCGTACGTAGAAATAAATAGAGCAACTAATTTCGTCTTAATTTTTGAGCTAATCACAGCTGTTTGGATTTAATGAAATATTAGTATAATAATACTAATATATATACACTCAAAGTAATCTATTCATTTCCAAAATTCTCCTTGCTATAGTTCCTCTTCTCACTTCTCAGTGCAACTTTTAACTTTTCAATTTGAATAAACTCAATAACTGCACAGTGGCACCGCTACAAGGCAAATTTTGCCTCTGATCTGAAATAATAACTCGCGTATTGTCAAAATAACAAGAATGTCAAGATTCAGTGATAAGAGAAAGACTGAAAAATTTTATGATGAAGTATTTAATACTATCTCCAGTTAAGTGATTTAAATTGAGTAAAATAACAAACATATTACAGGATAATATAATTCATATCATTTTCCGCTTAAATAAGCTTCGAATTTTGTAAATAACTGACCCAGAACAGAGTAAACGAAACGATACTGTTTCACATTCTCCACTAGACATATTCGTTGTTGTCGTAAAATTGCCAACGTTTTACTGGCATCAATCAGCATACTGCAAAAAATTTACTTTGTTTTTTCCTTCTTTCCGTTTCAACGAAGTGAATTGTTAACGATTATGATAATTACATGTAATTGATTAATAGGTTCTAAAAATTCAAACACTTATTCATGTTTTCAACAACGGCGAACTACTAGAAGAAACAACGGAAGGAATGATGAAAAAAAAAAAAATTAGCATCAGTTAATAAATTTTCATTCCCCACGATAGCTTTGCATAGTCTAGCGAATAGCCTAGGCTACCATTTAGGAATTTCCCGAACGTTCCTGTCTATTTTGACCCTGGTTAGGTGCTGGAGATGGATGAATATTACTAATATTTCATGTATATGGGTTATTTGTAAATGTTTACCTTCCTTCCATTATTGTTTCGAAATTATCATTATCTTTGATTTATAATTACAAAAAAAAAAGGAATATACCAAATTATGTTCAATACAGTGAATTATCAGTTCCACAAGCAGATAAACACCAGATTCATGTACACCCCTCAAGCAGTGTATCACGACTGGAGGTAGATTCATACCTGTTACTTGTTCATTCATTCTGGCAGATGAAAATTCTGATGATGGAACATTCGAATGACTGTAATTCATATTTACATTAATTTAAGTTGGTTCAATTTCTTTCCATTCCTATTTTCCAAAATATTTTGAGGGAAAAAAAGAAATCTGAAATTCTCAATTTCCTTCTTTTTCATTTCTCAATAACTGAATTAGCTATTAAAAACTATTATATCGAAATTTCAATTTTTTTCTTAAATTTCATTTCTAGAATAAAAATATCACCGAGAAGTTGAATAATGTAGCATATAATTGACCATATGTAATCCATTTTTATACCATTTACAATAATCGAAGTTAGTTGTTTGTGTTCGATTTCGATCCGTTAGATCAGTTAAATTTAGCTGTAAAATACTTTCATGCAATTACAAAAGCATTGTTATTTGTGGAAAATCTTGGCAGAGACACTTAACAAACTGACAAAATTGTTATTTCGATTTTTTCTAGATCTTTTTATCACTCCGAAACTTATCTTTCGCAAATGCTCGTTTTCCAGATGTCGTCGGACACTATTTACAGCATCCATAAATCCTGCAACGAAGAGACCAATTTCAAATTCAACTGCTAATTATCAGAAATAATTAATCAATTATAAAATCTGTGGTATGTGATATTTTACTTAAACATTACTACCGTTCGTTTACTTACCAAGAAAGGATTCTTCACTTGGTGGAACTCCACCACTTTCCCAATCCATCAATCTAAGATGATAAATAGTTCGCCGTTCACCACTGGCATTGTGCTTCAGTTGAAATATCATCGTCATCTGATGCTTACTTGTTGAACTTGAAAGTAATATCAGTGAATGATCTGATAAGCGTAATTTGCCCATTAATTTCTGTGGCCAATAAAGAGGTGATGTGGAATTCATAAATTCCTTAAAATATGTCTTGACTTGAGAATCATTTCATATTTCTTCGTATTTCACCTCATTAAACTACTAGAGAGAATTCTTTTTTATTCCATATCTTGAAGGTTCATTCAGATCGATCTATTTTTTACAAATTATATAGCTTTGGTTTCTTAAACTTGCTTTTCTTTCTTTCAAGCGTCATTCAAAAGGAAAATTTCAAAAGAGTCAACGGTAGTCCTTTATTCTTAAGAAATTACAAGTTCAGAATGGCACCTAAAAACTCATTTTGAAATATTCTGTTTTCAGGACAAAAAGATGATTTCCACTCATGACCACTTTCACAAAACAGTAATTCTATTTCAACTGACGTACTTAAAATGATCATGGTGCCGAATTTCTGAACTTAATGAAAATTACTTCTGACATGATCAGAAGAATCTTTTTTACCTGTCCATTACAAATCATGATAATAAGTTCTGCGTTGCATTCCCAAATCATTTGCCAAAAATCTTCGATAGTATTAGGAAGTGAAGTTTGTGTCAAAATATAATTCAAAATTCAGCCATCGACTGGAATCTGCGAAAATAGCATTGAATGAGATGTATTCGAAATTCCATAAACTTTTTTTTTTATTAAAATACCTGAATATTTGATGCATTAATATAGCCTGCTGGAATTGGATTGCTTTGAATGAAGTAATCCATGTATCTTCGTATGGTACTATCAACTGCATACGGTTCCGTTTCTAAAATTATGAGTGATTTGAATACTTACTATTGAATAATTACTCGAAAATTTGAAGTTAAACAGATTTAAATTTTATTCTGCTATCCTTTTCTTCTAAATGTTGAAAATTTCTCAATCTTTGAAATTCTCAAAGTGATGCTTTCAATCGAAATTTTCGAAATCAGAAAAAATAATTATTTTCTTTTCAATGTTTCCTTTCCTACTTTTATATATGCTTCATATGAATAGGTAAAATTACATACGTACCATATTTTCAGTTTTTTGACTATTTGAAATACTAGCAGACATGCGACGATTTGGAATTTTTGCAATTCTTCATCTAAAATATTGTCAGCTGCCAATTTCTCCAACAAGTTTCTCAGCTGCAAAAAAAGAAGTAACAGCATCTACAATGCTCAATGATCAACGTAAGTGACGAATTATTCGTGATATTAGCAAGGATTATTTGTTTGCTCAATTAATAGAGAAATAATTTTACCATTATTGAAATTTTAACATTGATCCGTTCATGCCATTCTTGACTAATTAGAGAATTATGGATCAAATATTGAAATAGATAACGTAAATTTTATTCTAACAAACCTACAATTTGATCATTAGCATCAATTGACATTTGTCCATTCATCGATATCGTATCCAATAAATCGACATTATGTCCATTAGAATTTACGGCATATTGTTGAAGTACACCGTTCAACATTACTTACCGTGAAGATTGTGATATCTTTCTCAGTGATTTAAGCAGTGCTGAAATTTCCGTCTAACTTAATTTAAGATAAAATGGAATTATTCCGTCAATTATGCCTAAAATTAGTAGCACTTGAGAGATAAATCTACTGAACAGCTTTGAATTCTGCAATACCTATTGACGTATTCAACACGTCACAAACGTAAGCATCCGGTTCACATTTCTCACTAAGTCCTTCGAACGGGTCGCTGAGATGATGATATTATAAAAAAATTTCTTCTTATAAAAGATATAATTTTAAGAAAAGGTATTTAAAAAAAAAGTATAAGAAATATGAAATGTAAAAATATGATCATATTTGTACAAGGCACTGAAATGGGATGTAAAATGTCTTTACCTTATAAATGCTTCTTCTATCATCTGAAGAAAAAATAAAAAATACGGTCAATAGAAAAAAATTAAAGGAAATTAATAATCTTAATTAGGATTTGTGTTGAAAACATGAGAAAATATGTCTATCATTTGAAAGAAATAAGACAAATATATAAAAATAGAGCTTTAGAAGACCCATATTAACAACAATTCAAGTTTGGTTAATCTTAGAAAAAAATGATCCTTGATGTCATTTTGTTCCTGATAATTCTAAAACAAATTTTTTTTTCTTTTCACTTGTATGATCAAATGAAATATTGTATTAAAATGCCTCCATTTCTGGAAATGAGAATGAATTAAAGAAGACAATAAAACAGAACTGAGAATGAATTCTTAATCAAACACACTGCATTAGAAGATATGGAAGGATACAGAAGAAAAAGGTAAATGGAAATAAATAAAAAGTTAAAAAAAAAACAGTAAAATATCAAATCGTCACTCGTGAAGAAAGAACCAGTAAAAAAATAATGCAAAATTGTGCTCATCGAGAGTTTAATTTAATATATAAATTAGCTAAATTTATTGCCACATTATATATTGAAGTTACAATATATTAATTTATAAACTGGGATCATATTAATTATCAATCACTTTGTCATATTTTTGGTGTATTGTAATTTAAGTATGTAAGCAAATTTATCAAATGTATTGAAGTAATTATATTAAATGACCTAATTTGGAATTGGAAAGAAGAAAGGAAAGAGTGTAGGATAAATTAAGCAGAAATAAAAAGAGTAGTCGGTGAACGAAATTATTTATTTTTTACCGCAATTAAGCTAATTTGTATTTTTTAAATCAAATTCACAGTTTAGAAAAATTCCACACCAATAATTTCACAACTAAATTCGTATGTATATAAACCAGGCGTTTATGACTAGGCTAGGCTCCGATATGGTTCCTGAAATATTCAGGATGTCCAAAGGAAAATTGAATCATTCAGATTGATAAGAATCGAAAGCCTATAGAGAGGACCAACTAATATCAAAGGAAAATTACAGCGCTCCAAAATCTTTAGAAGTATGGGATAGAATGAAATATAGACAGCAAAAAAGTAAAAATAAATATCTTAATCCCTTCCTTCTTTCAACTATGAAAATTAATGAACATTGTAGAACAAAAATTCGATGAAGCAATAGCAAAAGGATTTAGCTTCAGGAAAAAAGAAAAGAATAAAGAGCTAACACGTGAATGCAACATCCAAGTCCTGAAATTAAATTCAACATTCATTCACCAATGCTTATTGTGAAAAAAAAGCCAACAAAAGATCTTTTCACTGGGAATCAGCTGAATTCTAAAAGTTAAGCACTGAAAAATTTTTTGCTTATAAAAATGAAAATGAAAATGAAAAAAATTCTTCGTCTTCACCAAAAANAGAAACCAAAAAAAATCTCTTATAATTAGTAATGAAAAAAGTTACACACAGTAAGACTGTGCGGAATTTTTCTGAGAAAAATTTGCATCAAAAAAAGATTAGAAATAAAAATACTTTTAAAGTGGCCAATGGAAAGGAAANTGTGCGGAATTTTTCTGAGAAAAATTTGCATCAAAAAAAGATTAGAAATAAAAATACTTTTAAAGTGGCCAATGGAAAGGAAATGATTGCAAAAAAATGAAAAGAAACAGAAATATCTTTTTGGAACAAACTTAAAACTTTCGATTTCATTTCTTTTCACTTTACTTCTTACTTTCCTTCTCCCACTCTCTCCTTCA
>RCAB01000892.1:0-13808 GCA_003640385.1 Setaria digitata
TTAATCATTATATATATATAATGATTAGAAATATATTCCAGATGTTCGAACTATCCGTGTTCTGAACAAAAGGGTGAAGCCAGTACCAACAGTTCCGGGGATATAGATGTTCTTAGTGTGAAAGAATTGCCAGAGCAATATCAGTAGCTGCTGATATTGCCGAGATTAGACCAATTATCTGGTTATTTGAAAGGATGATGGGTCGACTACAATAGGTTTATGCCATTCATCTAGTTGAGAGACCCATTATGTATCAATAGGGTGGTTCTATTATAAATGATTTTGTTAATTAGAGATAAAATTTATGCGAGTGAACTTGAAAATGATGCGAATATGAAAAACCATAATTTTCAGAATATCGGTTCTGTCCGAAAGAATTTGGCACACTAAAGATATGGCAGATTCATGCCGTTAAAATGCACATCCGGATTGGTGAGTTTTTTTTAGATAATCATTGCACAGGAGATAATGAGGAAAAATTTTCAGCAGCCATTTATCACATTTTTTATGGAGATTATCAGAAAGTTTCAATTAATTTCTTATTTATTGATTTTCTTCCTTTATAGCAGCTCCATTTCAGGTTTTTACTTTGTTGATATGCCATATGCAATTTCTGCCAAAGAAATAACAACCAGTATGAAACTCCATTCTAGGGAATGCTGTACAAGAGCTACGAAGGCAGTTATAAATGAAAGAGGCGCGAAACGAAGACTACAACTGGTTAGTAGAAGCAAAGAAGCAAAGCAAAATTTTATCTCTAGTAAGTTAAAGCATTTGTTTTCAAATATTATTTGAAGATAAAGGATCAAGTTTTTGAAAGCATTTTCTATTACTTATACTTCTTTAATAAATTTAATGACTTATTGAATTTTTTAAGTGCGCAACAACAAAGAAGTGGTGGCCTCTACCCAATCCAGTATGATTATGCAGGAAATTCACTGACAGCTATCTCTGTCATTTCCAGTATATTCCATGAACAATGCTTTCATTCCTGCATAAGCAAACTGGTCAAGGGCCTTTAAAATTTTTTAATTTTTTTCTCTAGCGTTATCATTTTCTTTATTGTTATTATTTTGCTTTATAATATAAATTTCTTCTTTCCTCTGTAAATTTCAAGCATTTCATCGTTTTTTTTTTGTACTTTTTTGTTACTGACAAGAAAAAAATGAAATGAAAAAAAAATTAAAAAAAAAAAAGGAAACAGATAAAAAATAAAAAATAAAGAAAAAGGCAAAAAAAGCTCAAAAAAACCGAAATGTTAAATAATGTTTATTTGCTCACTCACTTTTTGTGTTCTTAACCTATTTTGTTCCTGTTAATTTAAATGTTTTTTTAAGCAACAAATGTAGCGATGTGATAATTTTTCAAAATTTGCTTTTTTTTCCTTTGTTTAATATTTATACCATGTTAATAAGCCAGCCTTTTTATCAAATTTAATCAAACATATTCATTTGATGGTTTTGGCAAAAATCAATTTCCTTTGAAAAAAATTCTGAAACAATAATGACTGTAGGGAGATTAGTCAGTTTTTTTTCTTTTTGTAGCTTTTTTAAGTTTGAGTCTTTGTTTTCTGGTGTTTTACACTTTTACTTTATTAATATTTCTGTTTATTCGCGATTTTCAAACATTAAACTGATTCTTTTGTATTTTTTCTCTGCTGACATATTTGTTTACTAAGAAGAATTAAAAAGAAAAGTAAAAAAGCAAAATAAAAAAAATAAAAAATAGAAAAAAGACGAAATGAAAAAAAATTAAAGCTGGAAGAAGAGAAAAAGTAAAAGAAAGAAAAAAAAGTTCAAAAGGAGAAAAAAAAACCGGAAATGAAGGAAATCTAAGCATTGCTTCCTCATTTAATTTTTATATTCCTACTAATCCCTTTTTGTTCTTGTTAAATTGCATGTTTTTTTCTGTTGTCAACAAATGTGCTATGAATTGTTACTGTAAATTATTTGATGCGGTAATTTTTCAACATTTGTTCTTCACTCCTCCCCCCCCCCCCCCCCCATCCCTTTTCCCCGCTCTTTTCTCTGTGCAACATTTATACTACGCTAATGAACAAGTCCTTATGCTAAAAAAAAGCAGCTTCATATGTTTTTTTTTCTTTTCTGCAGATTTTAGGAATCAGTCATTTCCACGCTTTATTCTCCCAGTCATCAATTTTTGTGAAATTTGGATGAATTCGTACCATAATTCTCTTGATTCAGAATTTAAATCATAATTGTAATTTAAATTTTCAAGTTGAAACATAAAGATAACAACGATCATAACAAATTTTTAATTATTTTTAATGGCATGCGTTCAGGATATAATGTATTTGATCTCTCATGTTACTTTTCACTAATTTTACAATAGCTCATTTTTTATCATTTTTTTTTTAAGTTCCTCATTTTTTCGAATGGTTACATTTCAATTAAACTTTTCTTATTTTCACATATTTAATATTTATCTTGTACAATTCGCCATAAACTTATCTTTCTTAACTTTTCTCTAAATGTACAGTAGCACTTTCTTCAGATGCTCTATTTTTCAATAATTATTTTTAAATATATACGAGTTTCTTTGCAAGCTTTTCTTCATTTTTAGCTTGTTTATATGATTATTTTAATTCTTTGAGAATTTTATTAAACACTGATTATTGTCTGATTTACCTGTCAATCTTGAATGAAGTGAATTAATGTTATTTTATAATTCATGGAAGCCAGCCGATTCTTTTATTTATTATAATTATCTATAATGTAACAGGGCTTTGAATAATTTTTTCAGTTTTTCATACATTTTCAAGAAAAAGAAAGCACATGATCAAGAAGAAAAAATTGCATAAAATTTTTTTTTCCATTCCATTCTTCGCTGTAATTGAAGCCATAAATATAACGTGTGCACTTGCACCAGCAATAACGGTAAAAATAACAATGCATGTATCATTCCTGAGCATAAAATATGATTTTTTTTTTTTTCGAAAAATTGAAATTAAAGAGCTAAAGAAAAAAATGATTTAGTTTGAAAAAGCTAAAAGAATATTTACTATTTTACTATTTTTACATCTGCATTAATAAAAGAGTATTATTAATTTAATTTTTAGCATGAAAATTAAATGAAATGGCCAGATTTGAATCATAAATGAATTTCATTCAATGTCCACTGCTAAGTTAAAGAACTGATGGCCACCGATAGAACAGTATGATTACAATGAATGTGACGTAATATCACATCAAAAATTATCTCTATTTAATGAGCATGCTTATTTTGTAGGCGAAAATTTTTTATTAATAAATTTAAAAATTTTCCTGAGTTCACTGATGAAAAAATTAAGCTGCTTTCCCTTCAAATAAGAAAAAAGTAATCGAAAAACTTATGAATTGTTTTGAAATTCCTATCATTAGAATTAAACTGAGTTTTTATTCATTTTCACTGCCACTTTTAATTATCAAATGCTTTTTTTAAATATCTAATGAATTTTTCGAGGAATTATTACTTGACTGCTCAGTTTTTAGGAGAATTCGAAATAATTTCAATCCAACAACATATATTTCAAATAAATAATAATTATAGACTTACCAATAATAATAATGAGCATAACTGTCTTAAAACATGCTTGTACAATATATAAATTCACTGTAGCTAATGGTAAAATTCCAAGTAAAACCGACACTGATGCCTGCAAAATAGGCCAGCCGACCATTTCCAATGTTTTACTTAACTGCTCATGTGGGATACTGCAAAAAGTTATTTCTTATTTTATGTCGTTATAATTTTATATAGTGATAATGTGATAATTAAAAGGTCAGCAAATCAAATTTGCTTGCTTTTTATTTGCTGCTAACCTGTTCGAATGACATGTTGTATAGGAATAGGTAATATGAATGGCAAAATCAGCGCTAAATCCAATTGACATTGCAATTGTAATCATTGTTGTTGCATCCAAATTAATATCCCAAAATGCCATCAAACCAATTGTGCCTAATGCGATTGATGATACTGTTAATGCTATCAGTATCGCACAATATGGTTTAGGAATTATCAGCAATGAAATTGGTATTATTATCACTGAAAATAATAACGAAAAAAAAAACTCATTTGATATAGTTTTTCACTGCATTAACAGTGCAATATATTCTGTAATGTTTTTAAAGTACCATTAATAATAATATTGCTAAAATTAATGATTTCAACATATCGTGCAACGGACTGTTACTTGCAATTGTTTAATATAATTGAGAGATTATCAACAGTAAAATGTTTTATCACTATCTCATTTACTGCAGTGTTATCATCGGAAATTACAGAAAAAAGACGAATAATTAGTTCTACGTGTAGATAAAGAAGTTTTGCCCATTTTTTCAACAAAAATTTCATTCCTTTACTACAGTGTCTGTTGAGCATGTCATTAACCCAATTTTTTAGAATGAGAAATAATTAACATAATTTTTTTTCTTAGCAAGTATTATTTTAGAATTTAAAAGACATGATACAATTCAAATTGAAGTTAAAAAATTCTTAGTCATACGAGCAGAAATGCATAAATCCTGCAATGTCTGAGGCCAAATTACATCTAACTGATCTGCTAATTGCCATAAAAGTGAATACGTTGTTATGTTGTATTCCGCTTCGTACCGTTTTGCTATATTCCTTAATAAGCCAATAAATTACTTATTAAATGGTAATTTGAAAACATCTCATCAATTGTAACATTGATTTTAATACTGCGGAGAATAAAAAAATGAAATATTAGTCTTTTACTGTTTCTTGTGGAAAAATAATTTTAAATCTCGAAATACTCAAAACAAAAATTATCGCGTCAAAAATGAATAGTTTTAATGCTTCGGTCAATTCATTTTATTTATTTTTCTAAATATTAACGAACTAAATCGGACTTTCTATTTTAAAGGATCGAAAACTAAAATAGGGTTCAGTTTTCGCTGATGTAGAAATGGCGTGATCAAAACTAATAAAAGTTACCTGATATCATTAGCACATTGTATGATTAACTGGGAAGAATATGTTGGTATGTCGATAATTTCGGTTGACAGTCGAAATGCTTTGACACTTCCATTATCGTGGGATAAAATATCATAACGATACTTGTCATTAGCAAGCAAAAATGGCAACAAATTTTGTTCAAACTGCTGCAAATGAGTTATGATCATAGCATTATAAACGTTGATAACTTGACAATATAGTGATAACGCGATGTTAGTGATATAACATCATGGGTGATTATAATGATAATATGATGTTTATAGTGATGGAATGTAATTATATAACACCAAAATGTGACGATAATAATATGTGATAATAATTTGATAATATGATAGTGATAACAATGATAATAAAATACATCTTAATAGTAATGCTATAATAACAATACCATAATGGTAATGAAGTGGTAATGATTGATGATGATTTTTGTTAATGTTATCGTGGCAATACTATTGGAGATAATGATTTTGGTGGTGGCTCATATCATGATTATATTACACAGTGATATTAAAACAATGATTTGAAGACATTTCTAAAATGCAATCAAAATTGTAAAAATTCAATTTTTATGTTCTTAAAATAAAAATTGAAAAAGAAGGTACTATACGACAATATCTTGACCTTTTTATCATTTTGCAAAATTTCCCATACTTCATCATCAAATCCAAGTTCATCGATATAGCGTTTATATGCAAGATACCAAAATTCAGTTGTGTTTCTGCCGCCACTACATGCTGTATTTTCAATTTCTTCCAGAATTTGAAAAAATTTAATTCGATCAGTCTTCTGTGACATGTCAGGTGGTTTCATTACGGCTATTTCAATTGTTGGCATTTTATAATTGAAAAATTTTTGACGTAATTTTAAGAAATTTCTAGCAGATGAATTTTCTCGAAGAAGATTCCTTACCTGCAATTAGATTTTTACGCTCCACTTTGTCTTTTTCTTTTTGAACAAAATGAAATGAAATTTTAAAATGCATAATCTTGCTTGAATGTATATAATAATATCGGCGATTATCAGTATTCGATTAATTATTAGTTAATACAAAATTTTCGTCTTCTTTATTTCACTTATGAATTTTACTGCACTAATTGTATATATTATTTTTTATTAATAGCGTCCCATTCATCAAACATTTGATTATTCTTGCATATGTTTTTTTTTAATATTTGCGAGTAACATCGATTGAAACTTACATCTAATCCGATTTTCAACTTCTGAACTCCAATTATTGATATGATGATATAGATTATGAATAAGATAACTGCAGCAACCTGGACTGTTCGAGAAATGAGCAATGGTGCGTAATAATTTCTGATAAATTGCCGATAACCAAGTGAAGTATTACAAGATACCAACTGATAAAATGTTCAAACGATTAATTGCTTTTATTTTTTATGATTGGAGGTGAAATATTTTGTTTGATCCAGCTAAACTACAAAAACATGTGATAACTAAAACCTCTTCTAATGAATTGCGCTAGCAAAATGAAAGTTTGTTTTTATGAAGATTTTTGCTTTTCTAATAATAATTAGCTCATTTATAAAAACATAAAAATAAAGGAAATACGAATAACCAAAGGTAGAGCCAATCCAAGGTTAGACAATATCAAATGACAGAATATTTTTTAGTTTTAATTTAATTATTTTAATTAGGCTTCTTCAAAATTCGTATCAGTCAGATTCCGCCCTTATTTTGCTAACAGGTAGCGTCAAAAGGAAGGAAAACTAATCATAAACGAAGTAGGCTGGAAATTATTCTTCTGGAAATATTTTCTCAGTTAGGAACAGTGATATCGGTGGTAGCAATAATGATGCCAATGATAAAATATTGCAGGGAATGAGGAGAGCAAATTCCAAAATTAGCATCTTTTTGAGAAAATTCTTCATTAACATCATTTAAATATCATCACATCAAAATTTTTCGCTTATTTTTAAATTTATTATGCATATATATATATATATATATATATATATATATGCATATATATATTATGCATATATATATATTTAAATTTATTATGCACATATATATATATATATATATATATATATATATATATATATATATATATATATAATATACGACACAATATATATATATATATATATGTAATATATATATATTACATTATCAATAACAGCTTAAAACCTCTTTGCTGCCGCATTTTGATGGAGATTGCATTGAAGTTGAATTAATGGATTTCAGTTCAGCCATGTTGAAAATTTTTTGCAATTTCGAAGCATTCACTGGAATAAGTCAAATGAAAGATCGACACAAAAATTTCATTTTTTCACTTTTGTGTCGTAATTTTTTCAAAAATGAAATTAATTTAAAGACAGTTTCTGACAGTTTAAAGCGTTAAATCGAAGCAAATTGCAGAAATTTTATCAAGATATCCAGATTTTATCAAGGAAAAAATTGCATCAAAATTTTAAATCACAAATTTGCAAAAATTGAGTACTTGTTATTAAACTAGTGAAAAAATTTCTTAAAAAGAAATAAAGCTTAAATGGGATTTCAATAATTTCGAACAACAAATAAAAGCGGAAAAATAAAACCAACTATATTGATTAGATGGAATTGTTTTAATATAAAATAAATTATTTCGATATGCTTCTTCCAATCGTCCAAAAATTGCCAAAAATGCAATAAAAGCACTCATATAATAAAGAAAAGTGAAAGCAATTGCAGCAGCTGAATAATAACAAAAATAGATGACCTCAAAAATAAAAAACATAAATGAGCATTGAATTAAATTGAAAAATAATTTTTCATTTGAATTTGAAGTGCAATCGCTCATACAAGCAGTCATTTTCTACACATTCATCTACTTATAATTCTTCCTAAACTAGTTAGAATATTTTTGCTTTTTCACTTTTCTACCCAATATTTTCTTCCTTTCGAATTTCTTTTGTTAAGTTAACTGAAAGACACAGGTGAAGCTGACCGAATTTTTTTCTACTTTATATTTTCGCCCCACTTTTTTTTTTTTTTTGTTGATTAAAAATTTAAACTAACAGCTGGTAATGGCGCAATAGCACCGACAAGAAAAGCTATAATATCAGTTATTGATGTTATTGCAATTGATACAGCTGCATGTTGCATTGATAATCCAACACGTTCATCAGTCGACTGATAAGAATTCGTATCATGCCAAGCCGACAATATTAAGAACGTATCATCGATACCAACTGCTGTATTATGACTAATTTTACCTGCACTCACTTTAATATTGTTTAACACCTTTATAATATAATAATTAAAATTTTTGCATATTCGAATAACTAATTAATAAAGGAGCCTTTAAAAGTTTTTGTTCGAAATTAATTACATCATAAAATAATGAGAATAGCAAAATTAATTTTGAAATTAGTCACTAGAAACATGATGTACTTGAAATTGCAACTTTTTTTTAAAGTTGTTTAGTCATTGAATACAAATCGAATGGCAATGTGATGCAAATAAACTTCCTCTTCATAAGATTAAACGCTTTATTGCAGCTCGCTGAATTGCTTTAATTAGACTAATTGGTGCCAATCATTTCAGATTAGATGCAAAAAAATTTGTCTAATCGTCATAAAAATACTATAATTTTAAATAATTTTAGTTATTGTAAATTAATTATTGTTTTCATCCAACTGAACATTTTATATTGTTCTAAGTCTCCAAAGAAATACCGTTGATAATTTACCAGAAGAGTGGACCAAAAGTCATTGATCTTTTCTGTTTCGATTGCCAATTTCCTATTGTTGCACAGAATTTGAAATGAATGACCCAAATGAATTGATTGAAAAGAAAAGAATATGAACATAAACAATTAATTTACTGATACTAAGAAATGGCATCATTGTAACGATATCAGTGAATGGAACGTTGATCAGTAGAAGAAAGCCGATTGCTGATATGATAGCCATGAAGCTGATGATAACACCAAGAAATCCCAGTAGTGGTTTAGATTTAAGCCAATCGATAGTAATAAATGATTTGGATTCATTCGAGACTGATATTGTAATTACATTGAAAGTGCATAATATCGAGAATAGTACCAATAGGAAAAAAGTGTGGATAAATCTGAAATTATTCTTATTTTCAATTTTTCTAATCAAACTTCTTTAATTCTTTTCACAACTTTCATGCCGAGAGATATTCAGCATGAAGCCAATTTTTGCTTCTGCCCCAATTCATTTAATTTGTTTGATATTTAATTCAAAAAATTTTTCGTTGTTATAAAAATTTGCATTAAATTTTCAATTTTCAATAACGAAAAATTTAGTTTTTTACTTTGAATGTTAAGAATTAAACAGTAAAAAATTATTACTTTGGCGAAATAAGACTGCTGATTTTAATAAGTTCCATTTCAAAAATATCGGAGTGAAAAATGAATAAATTGAGCAATTTTACGGGAACGTTATTCTCTTCAATCCTCTTACTTAATGAATTTTCATAATCTCTGAAAGCACGATTAAATTTTATGGAAGTAATTGTTTGAAAAATAAGTACATTACTTCTCTTTGTTGCAAATGAATCAAGATATACTATATATATAGTATATAGTATATCTTGATTCATATATATATATATATATATATATATATATTAATATCTTGATTCATTTGTATATATATATTGGTAATATTTTCTTCGAAAAAATATAAACATCTAATCGCTGGAAGTATATTCATATTTTAATCAAGCAAAATATTAACATCATTATTTTTTTGAAATTTTATTATTATTTAATTGAACACTTACAAGCTTAATTTTCTACTTAGCTTTGTATTTTGTTGTAATTGGTATAAAATCATCCAGGCTTTTGCTGTTTCAATTCGTTGCTTAGAATCTAAGTGAACACCTCCAAGTGTTTGTGAAAGATCAGTTAATTCTGTTGAAAGTTGTGACTTGAATAATGGAAAAGTTAAATTGAACTGATCCTACAAAAATACATAGTGCGCATTTTTTTTACTCGAATTAGTTAATAATTTTATTTTGTCAGCCTGATTTTTCCAATCGCAACATTTGTATATTATTATGTTCATTAAACATTTCCTGTTTATTCACAAATTAGTAATTTTGGATATTTGCTTACGGTTACTTTTCTGTCTGCGTTTTTATCTTGTCTGTTTATTTGCTTGTTTACAAACGCAAACTATGAAATATCTCCGCAAACCTGATCACTGCGGCGATATATATCAGCAACAAAACGTGCAAGAGTATTTTCGAAACACTGGTTACGATAATGCAGACATATATTACGGTATGTGTAGATCAAACCATCAACAGTAATGAATGTTTCATTTATAATCCAGTCGAGTAGGTTGATGAATTCATCCGTATGTGGTTTTCTTAAAATGCTGCCACCATCTTTGGCTACAGCAATAAGGTAAATGCTCTTCCTGCGGAATACATCCTTACCTGAAATATTTTCCAAAACATAAATTTAAATTTACAATTCATTTCAGAAGTCTTATTTTCTTAGTCAACGTGACTTCGTAAATTTTTCGGAACTGATTTGTACCTGGATAGAATTGTTCATCGTTGTTTGCCCAACTTTCTTGAAAAACCCGATCTTCGAATTTCCATTGAGCATGTAGTGGTGCATACAGGTAGTGTAGCCCTCTGACAATTTCAAATTTAAGTAAAATTCCAGAAGAAAGTATACAAGTTATCAACAGTGGTGCAATGATAAATGGTATTGGATGCCTGCAAATTAGACAAGCGACAATTTGAAAAGAAAGAAATTTCGAATTAACAAATTTGACAAAAACCAACAGCCGTAATTGAACAGTACTGCAAAAGGAAATAGAAATCAATACTTTAAATTTTTCTGATTTCAGCTGTTAAACTGGTAATTAGGACTAAATCAAATCTTAATATCACCTCAATTGAATTTGAAATTCAAATTTTTAGCAGTTAGCTGTTGCTATAATAACAGGAAAAGTTTCGAACCTTCCAACAAAACGGCAATATTTCTGCAATGCATTGGTAAGCGGCCTTTCTAACAGCGCGAAACGGCACCATCTTTTCGGCGAAAAGATTTTCTGACTTTCGTCGGTCATTTATTTAATAAATTTAAACAGTCAATTTCTTTTTCTACTGAACGAAATGAAGAATGAAATATCCAAAAAGGAAAATAGAGGCAAATTTGTTTACAATAATTTCATTTCAATGCTTAGCAATAATAAATTTAAACTCTAAAGTACCATTTAAGTGGTCCATCCTATCGCTTCTTCTGATTCAAAAATCAAGTTATGTAGGATACCGTCGATAAAAATTCGCATAGATAATATTTTTGATTGTTTCTGTTGTTCACGAAATATCATAAATATTCCGAGCTATCTTGTATAATGTCATTTTTATAAAAATTTAAATCAAAATATTTTCAATTGACATCATTTTTCTGCATAAAAATGATAATATTTTACGAGTATTTTGAAATAATCATTAAGAAAGAGAACACAGTTTCTGATAGTATTGTATGTCATAAAACCGACTTCGTTCCTATCACCACCAATTGATTTTCAGTCACTAAGTCAATTTGCAAGGCTAGATAGAAGGATGTTTGCTGTTGCTGAAAATCTGACTAATTCTATTAATAATTATTCATTTTGACAACCATTACTAACTGGAAATTATTAAACAAAATACCTGCAGACATTGGCATGAATTGAATCATCTTTGCTATTTTGATACGATATTTTTTCTTTCTATTGAGCTATGACATAATTTGAAGAAAATCCCAGATAGGTTTAAACTTCAGCTTAGGGCTTAGGTAACGAAATAAATTAGATGAATGTAATCCAATTCATTCAGGAAAAGTGTCATTCACATATACAGGATGCAGGAAGGATTTCAAAAAAAAAAAGACGGTTGAAAACAGATTAATACGAAAAACAGTTAGTTCAACGAAAGATACATTTAAAAATAATGAAATTGAAGCAAATATCAAGTAATCTTTACTCTGCAACCTCGAAATCAGCAGCAAACTGAGGTTTTCCAGCCAAAAATTGCGTGATTACGCTGAATTTGATGCAGATATAACATTAATATGACACGTAATTGCCGGGAAAATTTTTAAGAAGGCTCTGAAATTCAAGCAAATATCAAACGTTGTTTACTCTATAATCTCGAGAACGGTGGAAAATTGAGATATTTCGGTTAAAAATTGCGAGATTTCGCTGAATTTCATGCATTTCGCACATTTGTGTCCACATAACGTCAAAATTACTCGGAATTTGAGAAATTTCAATTTATATTGTTAAGAATACGCTGTGGTTAATGCAAATACCACGTCTTTTTCACTGTACAACCTCGTAAATGGAGGCAGATTAAGGTTTTCTAGCCAAATATAGCGAGATTTCGCTGAATTTGACGCAAAAATGACTCATTTGTGACACGTTGGTGTCGCTCGGAAAATGAGATGTTCAAACTGTCAAATGCCGAGAAATTGTTAAATTTGGTGGAAATATGACATTATTTTTTACACTACATTTCGGAGATCGGTTGCAAATTGAGATGGGGCTTTCCAGTTATAAAATATCGAGATCATGCGAAATATGATGCAGATAAAATGGCTTTACCAGTCTGTAACGAAAACGCCCGCCAATTGAGGTATTCCAGCTTATGATGTCGGAAAGACGCTGAAAGTACAAATATGACATTTTTTCTTTCATTATATATTTTTGTTTAACTTTTCTTTTAACCATTTTATACATTTTTATATTTTTTTCACAATTCCTTTCCTTTTTATCTAAATATTTTCATTGTCCCACTATTTTCAAAAAAAAAAAAACTTTTTTTAACTTTATCTTTAATAATTTTTTCATTTTTTTCACTTTTTTTCCCGTTTTTTTCCAACTTTTTCTCATTCTTTTCACTTTCTTGCTCTTTTTTTCCGCATTTATTAACGTTTTTCTTTCTTCTGATTTTATCTCCATTTTTTTTTAAACCAGTTTCATTCACATTAAATTTTTTCAATTATTATTTTCATTTTTATTCACTTTTTTATCCATTTTTTGATTTCTATTAAGTTTTTTCATTTTTTTCTTCTTTTTTTTGAGGAAATTTTATTTCATTTTCCACTAACTAAGCAAAATTTTCTAGTATAAATTTTCTAAAATGTATTTCAATTCTCGTTTTAACGAATAAGCAAAGAATCGATGAAAGTAATGGTATTTCACTGATGGTATTTTTAAAAAAAATAAAAAAACCTCCCACTTATGCTACACCTCTCATGACTCTTCACAGAGTCGGACTAGAGTCAAGCTCAACAGGGTCTTCTTTCCCCGCTGTGTTTGCCAAGCCCGTTCCCTTGGCTGTGGTTTCGCTAGATAGTAGATAGGGACAGTGGGAATCTCGTTAATCCATTCATGCGCGTCACGAATTAGATNACTAGATGACGAGACATTTGGCTACCTTAAGAGAGTCATAGTTACTCCCGCCGTTTACCTGCTTGGTTGAATTTCTTCACTTTTACATTCAGAGCACTGGGCAGAAATCAGAGACAGTCAACGCCCGCAAGGGCCATCTGTCTCCTCTGTTTTAATTAGACAGTCGGATTCCCCGAGTCCGTGCCAGTTCTAAGTTAACTGTTTAACGCCGGCCGAAGTATCAATTAGCATCCTTTGAAAGAATGTGATACGCAGCTATAACGGTCCATAAGACAGTCCGAACACTAGCCGAGTTTCATTTATGCTAAATTATTTTTTTTTCCCCAACATAAGTGTTACATTGCATGGATCAAAACGTACTTACTTCACATTACAGCCCGACCGGCCAGTCCTTAGAGCCAATCCTTATCCCGAAGTTACGGATCTAATTTGCCAACT
>RCAB01000893.1:0-13791 GCA_003640385.1 Setaria digitata
CAGATTCTAGTGAAAGTATGAGGAATCTATTGGTGTCACTAATTGTCGTGATAACTAACCGTCGGAGTTGTATAATCATACGGTTGGGTGGCACATTTACTTCACGGTGGTTTTAACGGAGGTATTTGCCCGATCGGTGTATGATGAATTAAACTTTTTTAATTACTCATTACTGTGCAGATGTAATTTTTTTAAGGGAAAATGATCATCTAGTAATATTTTTAATTATTAGCTTAAAAAAAATGCAACAGAAATTTCTGACTTCAAATATATTTCAAGACATCTTACTGATATTTCTTTAATGCTCGCTTTATCCGGATAGGAAAAAAAAAAACACATTCTGATAATTAAAGCTATTTCATGAAAATGTTAATTAAGAGGAAAAACATAATTGGCTGCGTTGTTGTTGTCTCTTGAGGTCAGGGATCAATGGTCCATGGGGTATATTTTTCCCAAGAACTGGAGGCTTTGGCGCAGGATTATATGAGAAAGATAAATAATTGGTTGCTTCGATGGACTAATTACTCTTCTCTTTGCTTGCCTTAAGTGTTGTTTTTCAATTTTATCACCTAAAAAATCACTTCTAAATAGTTTAAATTTTCAAAATGCTGAAAAATGCTCGGAAGAACAAAAAAAAAAAGTGTCCATCTTTTATTTTCGGGAAAATTTGTTTCGGTAGTTCACTAACTTGAAATTTGACAGAAATAATTTTAATTTTGAATACTACTTATTTTTGTTGTTCATATTTGTATATATCATCTGCAAATTATTTATGTCTAAGACTTTGTGTGTGTGCAAATTTATTCATAAAAATTTGTTTACTTAAAGGAAAAAATACAATTAAATGGAGTATATTCAATGAAAAAAAATTGGAATGAAAAAATTTGTTCAAAAAAACTGAAATTTAATTCCTGATAATTTTATAGTGCAAGTCTCAATTATGTAACTACCGCAATATTTTTTGATTTACTATTAATTCAAAAAGAGCTTCGTTTTCTGTAATTAATTTTATTACCAAAACTTGAAAGACTATTCAAAATTAGTTATAAATATAACTAGTTTTAGGCTGACAAGCGTAGACTGACAAAAAAATTAATTAATCATTGTGCAGAACTGAAACTAAATTTAATTAGAAATTTTACTTGAGACAAACTATTTGATGTAACTTACTAATCATGTATGGGAACTTCAAGAAACAGAAGAAAAATTCGTCTTTTTTTCTCATTTTTCTTCAGTTTTATTTTTTTTTTAAAATTAACAAATTAAAAGAAAGCATTTGTAAATTGTTTTTGAAAAAGAAAGAACTGGAATGGTCTAAACATTTTTTTTTTCTTTTCTATTAGCACCAGTACCGATCGAGACAGAATTTAAACAAAAAAAAAAAAAAAAATGCATAATATAAGTGCATTATTTCAAAATATTTACAACATTCTGTTTGAAATCGGAAAATGGTTAATAGATATTAATTATCAAGTATGGCAGAGAAAAAACTTGCAAGTTGAAAAGCTTTTCAGGTACTAACAATAAAAAAGGAAAAAGAATCAAGAACTGAAATTCATCAATTTGGAAAGAGACATTAGATTTTATAAAAAAGAAACTTTTTTGAATAATTGAGAAGTTTCAAATACCCAATAGCGTAGCAGTCTAATGCTAGAGAGAACAATTCTAGTTAAAGAATGTTTCATATTTTGAATGAATTTGAAATAAAGCCATTTTCTAAAGTGACGCTGCTAGGATAATTTGTAAGAAGTCAGAAAAGATTGCAATTTGCCGCATCTTGAGAAAAGACAATTTTACTCTAAAGAAGATGTATTTTTCCGACTCACATACTTTTTCCCTAATAAACAGAATTCTTTCATTAGCAGAAGGGCCTAAAAATGTAAAAAGAAGAGAGAGGTAGAAACAAAATGTCAAACGTATCATTTCAATATTATCTTATCCACACTTATCATTATTCCCGGATAATTCGATGAAATATTTCGAACTTGTAGTAGAAATTTTTACAGAACTAGTACCATGATTTGACAAAAATATGAAGTATTCTTGATTTAGCACTGTAGATACTTGGAAACTATGATATAGATTAGAATTATCTTCATTTCTTCTTTTTAAAAAGTTTCAAAAGCAGGGTAATAGTAGTAGTGAATGAGAAATTTGTGAAAGAAATATTGAAAACTAAATCTGATCGCTGTCTAAATCTCCCTCCAATAATTGAAATCATAGAGCTAATAGTTTAAAACTTTATTTTACTGCATAGAATTATAATAAAGTTGAGCAGAATTTGAATTTGATTGCTTTCTTTGATTTATTCATACAAATAGTCCTTATCATATGAAATATCAATTATTTTAGTGCAAATATTGATAAAAATTAATACATATTGATGAATAAAAATTATCATTTCATCAATTATATTCGTTAAAAAGATATCTTTTGTCGAAAAAAAAAAAAAATTGCTCAAGTTGATTCGAATATCTAAATGTTGAATAATGAGCAGAATCAAGGCCCTTTTTTCTGGTTGAACAAAGCCCGATCTAAAATTCTCTGTTCCGGTTAATGAATGGACTATTTGCCTGCAATCGACTCAGCTGGAGACAAGGACATTGTTTTCATTGTGAAGCACCACGATTCTTGTGATTTTTCCCTGAGTGGACAAAAGAAAGTAGTATTGAAGAGTTAATTTGAGAGTGGGTGAAACTGTTGTAGTAGAAATGGATAGTGTTAACAAAATTTATCAGTACTCGGCTAACCAAATTGACATTTTTTTTTTTTTTAAAAATGATTGTGCATCAATAAATTGAAAAAAAAAACGGATGCTTAACCTAAGGTTTGGTTGGGAGTATCGAGAAATTTGTTTATAGCATATAAATGCAAAAAATTTTCGGTGGATCAGTAGAAATATGTTAAAATATCTCTTTAATGAAGTTTTCTTATCTGTACGTAACTTACGCTTCTTTCATAGACCGTCGATGATACTTTTACTAATCACATTTACATGTGGGTCGCAGGTAATTTATCGGTAAATTGATAGAAGTCAGCAAAATTTGCATAATATTGTGAGATTTTCGACGTAACCGTTAATCACCACCTAGCTGATTCGTCTTCAAACACGTGCTAAGGAGGCTAGTATAGAAAGTCAAACATAGATTACTGTGAATGAACCCATATTCGGTCAAATATAACTTACTATAAATGATCTGTATTTAATTATTACAAGATTAAAGTAGCACAATTGTTTTCTCCTAATGATTCATTAATGAGCTTCTCAATGAAAGAAATTAAGAAAGATTATTGTAAGAATATATCAGAAAGCTAAATTAAAGTGAAGAAAAAGCAGTGCAAAATGAATTTCAATTTTATTATCTATTTCCAAGTTTTTTTTTGATTATCAGTCAAATCAAGTCTAAAAAATTAAAGAAATTTCCTGGTAAATCAAATAGAACTGGAAACACTGAGCGTCAAAAACAGAACTTTTTTGCAAAATTGCAAAATCTATCATTTTTTTTATTGCATCTTTTTTTTGTATTCACCGAGCAACAATCCCAATCCCATTAATCCCATTTAACGGAAATTAAAATAAGACATTAATTAAAATTTCGCTTATTATTCAATCTTATCACTCTTCGCGTTGGACTAGATGGGTCAGAGCTAGATTGATACCCTGAAAAGAATCTGATCTTTAAATTTTGCTGACCATCATTCCCGTGCATATTATGCTTTCCATCGTTGGATTATAACAAAGATATTAAATCGATTTTCAAGTAGATTTCATCTTATATCTGATCAACTTAACTGTGACTCAAGAAATTCTATTTCTTCTTTTTGCTTGCAATATACAAGATTCTAGCATAGATTAATATATCTATTGCTATTTTTTAATAATAATATTCATCGACTAGTAGCATTTGAAGAATAAATTTAAAAATAACGAAAAAATTCAAAAAACGCAAAAGTGTTTTTTGAATTTTTTTTTTCTAGTTTTTGAAAATAATGACTAAAAATTAGATTATTTTAATAATTGAATAAAATTAGAAATAAATCAGAGCTTAAGAAGAGTTCAGATTTTATCACAAGGAAATCAGATGAAGAGAAAAATGTGGTTATGATATGCAGTAAATTCCTTTTCTTTTCTACATATACAAACTTAATTCGAGTGTTTATTAGACGGGTCAGACTAATACTCTTCAACAAGTATCATTTTTCAGATTCTGTCGTGCAGTTTCTTCACCCATCATTCCCGTAATTAATTACTTACCTTCCTTTTTTTCACCGATTTTTTTTATCTAATACCATCAATGGACAATTGAGCACTAAGCGGTTCATATCTTTCATTTGATTAACTTACCTGTATATATATATGACTCTAAAAGAACTTTTTATTTCGCAATCGTGTTCGGGTCGGATGCATTCCATTACAGTCAATGCTTATTAATTCATATTTTTAATTCAAATTTTTCTAATTCACTTAAAAGGAACCAGTTTTGAAACTATTATTATCAAATACCTAAAAGCAGAAGCAAATTTCCGACCACTGAAAAATCTCAAATATTTCAAGTTATGTTAAAATTACAAACCTTTTGCATTTAAAGGTGCGTAGTGGGTAAAGTTGTATTTTCCATGGAAATTGCCTGAATTTTGTAAAATTTCAAGTAAATTAAATTCTTTTCGAAATATTCTCATATTTTTCAGCACTTATTGTCCCAATGTCTCTTCTTCTTGAGCAAAATCGCACTGCAGAAGGCTGCTTTAATATTGAAATCTCTTTATACGGTAGTTATTGTAGTAGTAACTGAATTAAAAAATTTGTGAGAAAAAATTAGCGATTAATTAAAGCAACCAAAGAAATATATGACCTAAAAGATTCGATTTCGAAGGTTTCTGATCATTTCATGCTTATCATTTTATATTATATAAAACATTTTGTATAAAAGCACTATCATATAGAACAGCTATTTCCTTTTTTTACTTTAAAAACAAACTTTTCTCTGTTGATAGCTGAACTAGCTAGCTTAATAATATATGAATCAGTAAATTAATGTGTTATTTTTTTGACTACACTATAATTGCAATTTCAAGCACTAAAATTTGTAGCCTAATTTTTCAAGCAATTACTGCATGAAGTCTTTTGTTCCCAAACAGATTGTCTAATTATTGTCAACATAAAATCATAGCTACTGTAAACATTTCTAATAGCATTCAATATTGATATATCTGTGATACAGCAAACAAACAGCATGGTGTTGATTGCAAATTATCAGAGTGAAATTGAAAACAGCCACGAAGTTTGTCAAAAACAGTTTTTATGTTTCTGTAGAAAAAATAAATAGACATGAAATGAAAAATAATTAATTTTCTTGTTTAGCAGAATCGATAATCATGGAAAATAGATCATTTAACAGTAAAGTAAAGAATACAGTTCTTATTTATATGTTTTATGATGATTATTATTGATAACAGGCATGAAGAATTTTGTTATGCAGGAAATTTGAAGGAAATGAAATGAAGAATTTTATATGATTAGGAAATTTAAAAAAAAAAAAAAAAATAAGCAATTTCGATAATTCCTTATTTATTACCTGTTGCTTATCTTTTATGATGCCTTATTTTTATTTATTTTGGGACCGGATTACCTAATTAAGCGGCCGATTGATCACTACAACACCATTCGATCTTTTATCAGTTTTAATGATTAGCTGAATCAGTCGGCTGGGGATAGTGACAAAATAAGCAGAAGAACAATGATTCATTGCAATTAAATATCACAATTTGAAAAAAAAACTTAAGGAATTAACTTTATCCTCCATCTGATAAACAATATACTGATTATGATAAAGAAACAGATATACAGTGGTATGGCTAACATTATCGTGATAAATGTATCCATTTCTAGTGTACGAGTAACATCGTCTGGCATTTTAATTTTCTCTATCATGGATTCCTGAAAAGGTGTATTACTAATTATTATTGTCATCGTTATTATTACAAGAAAACTTAACATGACTATTTCACTTCCACAATCATTATTAAATCTAAAATTCTCACTTACTCTTTAACTAGAATTTACGATATCACTGAAATATTTGGTCACTAGCCTCGTTCCTATCCTGAACATGATAAATAATGATAAAGGATGACAAAAAATCTTTTTTCTTAATATGACCAGTTCAATAACAATCCCTGCTGTTGACACTTTCGTCAGTTCTTACTGCTGAAAAACTCATTAGCTAGCTAAATTAGAACAAATATATTAATACTTATACCGACAATATCTAATTAACAGAACAACATTTATAACGCTAAATAAGCTCACTAACATATATATGTTAAGGCTTTCCACAACTGATGCACATCTATTAAAACTATATGGTTTATATGCTTGCTTAATGTTATTAAAATAGATCATACCTGTCGGCTAATAATTAGTGGTAAAACATTTATTGATAAATTATCGCTCTTAATTGGCAATGTGTCTAATTCATTGTATTTCAGAAATCTCGTTAATGTTGTCTTAAAAATGTTGTTATTTCTGTTGATGGAAAATTTGCTTTGAATGAAGAAATTTCTTCAAAATTGATTTACCAAATGTATAACTGCTAATATCACTTATTAATTTTGGTATCGCTCATTAACATCATTAGTCAATAATATTGAGAAATTTAATGCAATTGCTGTAGAAATATTACATTCACCGATCTGTTTTTCGAAATTCATACATAACTGTCACTATTAATTATCAATTTTAATGTCCCCCATTAATAATTACACCAATTAATGTTATTTGTTTGAGAGTATACTGTGAAATTTACCTTGTTAATATTATTTGGCAGTAATTGCGCTGTCATACGAAATGAAAGTATCGAATGTTCGAAGATGCAAAATTGTGCTAGCATTGTTTGCAGCACATAACGAATTTTATTTTCAACAATACAACTCAACAAGCGTTTTGCATTCGGTTCCAGTTCATCTTCTCGTTGAAATGTTAAAAGCCAATCTGAAAAAAAATGATTAAGAAAGTAAAGAAAATTACAATTAACAATAAAAGAGCCGATGCTTTCTCTGCTGTAATTTGTAATAATAATAACATAATGGGGAAGTTATTGATGAAGAATTTACTTTGCTTAAAAATTTGCGCATCATTTACAGTAATTATTTGTCCAAGATAATCAGCCGTTATCATTTCATTTAATGAGTTAAAACTATCAACAGCTCTTTTGTAACCATATCGTTGTAAAATAAGTTTTAAGCCTTCATCAATAAAAAGTGTTTTTGACACACTATCATTGCTATCATGACACAGATAATAAACTTTATTCTTCTTTCTTGCATAATAATACCTATAATAGCATCAAATTGTTGTGGAACTTTGAGTATCAAATTATTTTACTATTGCAAGTTCATTCAAACGACAATTAAAACGTTCTAGAATTAACATTTGAATAGCTAAATGGCTGCTTTATATGTTATCATTGTCACAATTCCATATCAATTAATATTATTAGAACGCTATGATAAAATATTGTTAATAAGTAAGCACTGTAATTGTAAATGCGAAATTGAAATATCGGAAAGGTTAACTTGCACCTTAATTAAATTATTAGAATCACTTTATTGAATACAAGCACTATTTTACATCAATATCATGTGTTTTACGCCACTGAATCTACTCCGATGAATAAATTAACAATAAAAAGTAATAATTTTTTTTGATACAAACTTAGGCATATAACAGCTACGGATTCGTTCAAATTTAGCTGCTGGCCAATAAATTTCACAATAAAGAATATCGTTATAAATTGTCCAATTACAGGCTGGCAGAATAATTCGTCCTTTTGGAGCATCAATGATGAAGAAATTCACATTCTAAAGTTTTTTTTATTTCTTTCTAAAATTCTATTGAAGAATTTAAAAATGAGTGGTTCTGCTGCTACTTTTGATATAACACTGCATATTTTGTGAATTAATTACATTTTTGTAATTTTGTGAATTTTTGAAAGCTTGATTTTTAGAAGTCATTTTTTATAATTTTTCTTCTTAAAAATTCCAACTGTAGATTATCATAACTTCGCTCTATGAATTAAATATTTTAAAAATTCAATGAATTAATCACTTTTTTTGAAGAATTTCTCTCATTGGTAAAAACAAAATGCACGGTAGCTGTTGAACAATCGAAATGCTCGATAGCTAAGAAGAAATTGCAGTTTGTTTAGGCAACAAAAAATAACCTTTTTGATTTTAACTTACATATCAATGCAAAAATATTATTTAGAAATCAAAAAATAATTTGAATAGTAATGTTTACAAAATATTTATTTACTTTTGTTCCAAAGCACAAACTATGCAATTAATGCTTATTTGTCGGGAAAACAATTATCTATAAAGAAATTTATGAGACATGATAATAGTATTTGAGAAGTTGAGAAAAGGATTGAAGAGGAAATTGGCGACAGGTGTGAGCTTTTGTTCTTAGTCTAACAATATAGAAAGCTATCACGTTGTGGAAAAAAAAGATTTTTTTTTGCAGCTTATTTCTTAAATTTAATGAAGTTGAAATTAAATTTTATTTTTTATTTGCTAATAAAGAATTAGAATTTACTTTCATCAATAGCCACTAAATTAGGTAGAAAGTTGTTATTCGAGAATGTCATCATATCGGCAACAAAAATTACACCACCCTGTGTGATACCGTACACCGAAAAGTTATAACCTATCTGAAAATTTTAATAATTTGCATGTGAAAATTTAACAAATCAAACATATGGCTGGATGAAGAAAAGATATTTTTAGGAAAATTATTATTTAAATATAAATTACTGCATAGATAAAATGTGGTAAGCTGGGAATAGGGCAGTTAGGGATTTAGTTAATACAAAAACAAAATTTACAATCAAATAGAAAAAAGAATCAAATAAGTTTACTTACTCTCATAAATATTTACTTTTGCACTTGCGCTTTTATTGAAAAGAAAATATCATATTTTATAATCAGAATTAATTAGCAGGAAATGAGAAATTTAAAACAAACCTTACTATGTAATGGTATATCACATTCAGTGTCAATGCATGTCATTTCCGAACTGAACATAAATAAATTCATTAGGAAAATAAAAATACACCAGCAATAATGTTGTGCTACCGCCATTGGTACCAGAAATCTTTTAAAATGAATTCTGGGAATATTGTGAAAAAAGTTTTTCAAAGCTATTGAATATCGTTAGATGACGTACTTTTTCTTATAAAATGAGCAAAAGGAAAATGAGAAAATGTAACAGTTTAGAAATTGTAAAAATAATATGGGTAATTATATTTGTGATTATCAGTTTGGCAGATAAGTTCATAAGGTGAAAATTATTTGCTCATACGTAGCAAATTAATTTTCTTGCAAAACCGTTTTATCTGTGGTGTAAAATCTGTCTAATCATGCAAAGCATGAGTTTCAAATTATGCAAAAAATCCAACCTATACTGAAAAATTATTTAGAAATTAAAAACAAAAAGGGAAGGAAGAAATATTCAGAAATTTACTTTCAAAAAATAGAAAAGGTAATCAATTCTAAGACCGCATCAGCCAAGAACATATTTAATACGTCTACTGATTAATGCAACATTCATATATTACACTTGACAGCAGTAGCTATTAGTGAAATCGAAATTTCAGGAAAGTTCTGTCAATTTGTTTTCAAGTTTTGGAATATAATATATGATAAATGTGTATAATTCAGTTCAAAAAACTAGCAAATATTAGCATTAAGAAATTTTAGATTTTTTCTATATTGCGTTGAAAATGTGAAATTTATATGTATAAAAGGGTGCTATTTTTCATTTTTAGATTTCACACAAGTTTCATTTTAAAGTTAGCAGCATAATTAAAACGCAGTTCAAATAATTTTTAAATATTGATATTAAGAAATTAAAAATTTTTTTTCCCACATAGCATTGAAATCAACGATTTTGTATTTGTGAACAGGTGTTACTTTTCACTTTTTAAATTTCAAACAAATTTCATTTCAAAGCTAGCACACCAGTACAGTACTAATTATAGTAAATAATTCTATATTAATTTCTATCTTTCGAACTTTGTTTGCGTCTTCAGCTTTCGGGTGTAGTTTTTGGATTTAAACAAATAATATGATAATATAAAGTAAAATGTAGAGTCTAGAGTCTTCATAATTTAACTTTTCAGCTTTTTCCAGTTTTGGAAATTCGTTCGTCTTTCAGACTATTTCTTACTTTTCTCATTCTTTACCTGAAATTTCATCAGAGTCTGCTTTTCATTAGAGTCTGCTTTTTATCAGAGTATTTTTTGTTTGATAGTTTTTCCTTAAAAAAAAAAAAAAAAAAAAAGGAAAAGCGGCAGAGAATAAGCGAAAGATGATGAATAGTCTTTAATGCTCTTATCATTTCATATTTATGTTGTCACAAATTGTGATACTGATACGAAGAAAACTTTGCAGTTTTCTAGTTGGTTTCGAGCTTCTTTCATTTTTTTTTTTTAAACTTTAAATCACTAACTCTATTTTTTCTTCCTGTTTCCTTTGCAGTGGTGATCAATAATAATAAGAATTGAGCAATTAAAAAAAATAAACTCTACATATGACCTTTCTCTTTCAAAGTATACATTGATATGTGTATTTTGCTTAATTTCATTGCTATGTATTTAATTGCTTTTAACATTCTAAATTAGGAAAAATATTGTAGCAACCAATTTAAAATGCATTTCTGGTTGCGAATTAAAAAAAAAATTTTTATTTATAATTTTACGATGCATTAAATGATCATCACTTAGATAGCAAAAATTTTCGAAGGGAAAACAACTGCACAATAATTCTTGAAAAAAATTTTCTTTTTTTTCTTAACCCACCTAAAGAAGCAAAGAAGCTAATTTTGACTATTACACACATAGTCGACAAGTTTTCAGGCAATCCTTGATGAACGGCTTATAGAATGGATTTGTACAGAATCCATTTGCCGCCCATGCAGCACACCTGAAAATACATTGCAAAATAAAAAAATTAATTTTCTAATAAGATGACTAAAGTGAGAGAAAAGTATTAAAAGATTGAAAAAAAAAAGCAATAATATATTATAGTTCAAAATAGGCAAAAGCTGAAATAGACCATAACATGCAGTTCGGTAATTCTGTTCTTTATTTAAAAAATGCTATTTTTTTATGAATAATTAGCAATTATTTTAATTGAAACTGACAGCACCTCGGGTCGGTATCAGCACAAACTTCTACATCTGGCTGTTTGGTTGATGATTCTGATTGGCAAAAGCCACATGTTTCATTACATGTTGACTGCATTAGTGGTTTCAGTATCGGATCGTTACAACGATTCTTTGCCGAGGCACAATGTTCGGTAGTATCAAAGCAAAGATCTGCATTAACGAAGTGAATAGTTTTTAATTTTTTTTCAAATTTTGGGAAAAAAATTGAGCAAATTTTGAGAATATTGCTTGGATGATTCATCAGCACGATATTTTATTATTAATTATCGCATTCTTAAAGAAGCAGCAAAATTATTGAATGAAATCTTCATTTTATCACGAGTGAATTTGGTAATTGATGAATGTATTTTTTGAGTAAAAATAGTAAATAACAACAAACTTGGTGATTGACAAACTTTGCACGTTTTCGGACATACTTTTCTTGATTCTTCATTATCACAATTGGATTTCAAGATGCTACAAATTATGACATTAGTATCGGCACATTCTCGGCCACATAATCCACAAGTTTTAGGACATTCTGCACTGATCAATGATAAGAGTGCACTGTTTGCTGTTTTACATAAACCATTTGCTTTGATACTGGCGCAGTTTAAACGTACTGAAAAATTTTCTTTTATTTTTACCTTTAGAACAGTGTTTATATTAATTAATCAGTTATGAAAAAAGTTATGTTCATTTTACAGATTAAAAATTTACGGATTTTAAATATTTTTCTACAATATATTGAAAAGAAAAAGAAAATTAAAGCCAATTAAAAATAATCTAAATCTTGTCAATATCAAAGTAGTAGTATAAATGAAACAACATGAAATGCTATTGTATTATTAATGACAATGATCAAAATCATCACTATTAAATCAACAAACTTTTTAATGAAATTTTGAACATTACCTATGCGATCTTCGCACTGAAAACGTGGTAGTTTGCAGCATGTATCACAGGATTTTGCACAATGTGTACCTTTCGCTGATAATTTTTGCTTATTTCCACCGATATAGCATTCATTATCTCTAAAATTGCATTTGTTAAATGGATAAATTCTTCCAAATTTTCCATTAAAGAAAAGTTTTTTTTCTTTTGAATAAAATTTTACCACTAACTTGTTTTCAATACCATCACAAAATGGTGTGCCGTATTCATCTTCGCAATCACATTTTTCTGCTTGTGAATTTATTAATTGAACCAGCAAAAGATTGATGATTAAGTGCAACAGTGTTGATAACATTATTTTCGGCTAAAATAGCACTTTCAATAAATAGAAAGATTTTGCACACTTACAAAAGATGAACAAATTTTTATGAAAATGAATTAATAATACTTGACAATATCACGGAAATTAATGTATCTCGCTAATTTTATTCTAAAATATCCAGTTACCGTGGTCAGATATATGCGAAAGTCAAAAGTTAATATCAACAGATTTGCGCAAAGATAAATGCAAGAAGAAAGAAAATTTCGTAAAAAATTTTAATTAAATCATTCAAAAATAGAAGAATTTCACCATCTTTATGCTTCTATAAAAAATACAATTATAATCGGTGGCCAGCAGAATGAATAGTGTAAAAACTGAAAAATACAAAATTAAATCATTTTCATGTCATTTATTAATAAAACTCTTACAATAACTTCCAATACAAACACTCTACAACGACAACAATAGCAGTCATTCTATGAGCTAATTTTTCAATTCAGAGAAAAATTCAGCAATAAATAGAGAATTGCGTTGAATGTAATTTTATATGAAATCTCAACAATACTTCATAAGGCTAATGGAAAATAATGCATAAAGTAAACAGTTTTTAAAAAAGAGAATAAATAAAATTTGAATGTTATTGTTAGCAGCAGCCCAATAGTTTACAACCGAAAAAGGATTGTATCGGCTAATATTATCAAAAACATCTGTGGAAACATTCAAATGATGTGCTATTAGTTTTAAAAACAATGTACATATGTTATGGTGCACAGGTATAACTACTTTTTCTATTTTGATTTAATTTTTTTTTAGTCCTGAAATTATTCCAATAAATGATATTTTTTTACAAGGTATAAGGAATTAAAAAAAATCAAAATTAACAATTTAATTAGTTTCAATCACTGTGTATGTAAATGTTCATTTCATGCCTTTTTCTCTTTTTTGGAAATAAAATTAATCATTAGATATTGCACTAATATTATTTGATTTAAAAATATCTTTTCAAAAATTTTTTATTCACGAAGTATTATGCGCAATTTGTTATGCTAATATTGAAGGAATAATGAGGAATCATTCTTTTTTTTTTAGGATTATATCTTTTACCATTTCAAATCCATTTTCATTTAGGAGTGAAGTGAAGCGTGAAATCAACTTTACTTACAATTTAGTTTTTGTCAAAAGATAATAAGCCAAAAGATAATAAAAGATAATGAAGAAAGTTCTTGTTGTGTGCCTTTAGCATTAAATTAAATTTTAATCAAATTAAATAGTTCAATAATTGCTAATTAGCAACTCCGCTTTTCCTCATGATTTGCTTGATTTGAGTTATTCAATTGTAAGATTTTACAAGCAGCTTCATTATAATTCAGTA
>RCAB01000894.1:0-13790 GCA_003640385.1 Setaria digitata
TTTTTTTTTTTTTCAAAATTTTTACAATAAAAATAAAATTTTATTATTTTATAGGGCAGAATGTCCAAGAAAAAAAATTATTGAAAGCCAACGGAATCAGAATGAGCCCGAAACAGAATTTGGGCATGCACCCAGTTTTGCACCATCAGAAACGGAAATACATTGCACATTCATGCATAATGATAAGTCAGGTTGGTGTATTTGGTGATAAAAAAGATTTGTGATAATTGTTATTCAGAAATGGATCAAATTTTCAGTGATAAGATGAATGTTGTTTTGGATGAGATTAAGCAACGATTGAGACGAGAAGTACGAGTTAATTTGCTTGTTGAAAAGGTTTTCTTTTTTCATTCTAAGAAAAAAAAAAAATTTGATTTTTAAATTTTTCTTCCTCAAATTTAATTTTAATTTGTAAGTCTTTCTTTTTAATAAATTCTATTGAAATAATAAAAAAACAAAAAAAAAAATTATTCGTTTTCATAGCATTTCATAAACAAAATTTTATCTGCAAAAAAAAAAAAAAAAAAAAAAGAAAAAAATAGAATAGAGGGAAAATGAAAAACAAAACTTTGTAATATGTGGGAAGTTTTAATTAGCGTAATTAACTTTAATAATTTATAAAGTATAATGTCCGAGAAAAATGATGTGTTTATTTTTATTTAAATGTGAAAAAAGCATTTCAAATTTTTATTTGTTAAAAAATTTTAATAATTATTACTATAATTTTTTTTTGACACAGATAAATTGTGCAAATGGCAAAAATGTGAAATGTTTACAATATTCGTCGGAGAAATCATTCCACTGGATAATTATACAAGATCCGTATGTTTCAAATAGCTTTTCTTTCCTTTTTTATTTTATTCAATTTTTTTTTTTTTTTTTTTTCAAATTGTTCATTTCACTTGAAAAAAATATTTAGAAATTTCTTTTACAGTATTCTAATTATTGGAATATATTAAGCGGAAAACAAAACATAACTTGAAATCATTAAATAGTCAACAGCTAAAGATTATCAAGATATTCCGAATTAAAATTACTTTTATTATTACTATAATAATAACAATTAATTAATCAATAACAATTATTATTATAATATTATTATTATCATTATTATTATTATTTATCGTTATTATCATTATTATTATTATTATTATTATTATTATTATTATTATTATTATTACTATTATTATTATTATCATCATTATTATTATCATTATTATTATCATTGTTATCAGTATTAGTATTAGTATTAGTATTAGTATTATTATCAATATTAGTATCAGTATTAGTATCAGTATTGTTATCAGTATTAGTATTAGTATTATTGTTATCATTATCATTATCACTATTGCTATTATTATTATTCATGCCTGTCGATTAATTATGATGGCTTCGAATAATTTTTAGGTTTTAGGTAAAATAGAATCTAAAAATTGACGCATTGCAATCTGTAATTGCATTAACTTTTTACAGGCTAAAAATCTAATGAAAGATATCAAAACTTACTTATCCAATCTGATCTAGTAATACTTTTAAAATATTACTTTGTTATTATTCAGAAAAACCGGAACAGCAGTTTATGAAGTTACGGCAAAACTTAACCAAAAGAAAGCAACTATTGAGGCGTCACTTTTGAAGTTCGTTTTTCCGCTTTCATAACTGATCAGGAAAGCATTTTGCTTAACAAAGAGTTAGGTAACGATAATTCAGTGAATGAGAAGAACAGATTTCTTTTAACCGGTATTCTATCTCATTCGATATCTCAGCATTCACCACTATTCGTTATGCTAACATTCAGTTCTACCCGATAAACCCCATCCGGTATTAGTCTTATCCGATTTCTAACATATAGCTCCATCCGATGTGTTAATATTTAGCTTAGCTTCCGATATGCTAACACTGCAGAACTTGATATCGTACTCCACACTGAAATTTCATGTGACCCCTAAACAGTATGGTAATTCTGTGATCTGTAGTGATAAATTTCATAATAAGTTTCATTGATTTCTTATAAAATTATTCGTTCTGGATCAGTTGAAACGTTATCCAATTATATGAAATGTTAACAGGTCACGTTTCATTTTTTTTCTTTTTTTTTTTTGTTTTTAAATTATTGCAGTAATTTTAGTGCACTTTCTCAACACAGCAAACACGATCTAACGATTTATTGCAGTAAAGAAGCTGATAAAGAAGTTGGATTTATTCGTCGTTTAACAACTAAGGTGAAAAATTATTAAATTGCATCTGAAAATTAATAAATTGAATTGCATCCGATTCATATTAGGATATTTCTGTTTTCTCCCTTGAAATTGTAAAAATATTTATTAAAAAAAAAAAAAATAAAAAGTCAATAAAATTATTTCATTTTAAAGGAAATGATCGAGAAGCAGCATGATAAATCAAAAATAACGAAATTTAAAAGTAAAATTTCACGTTCACCATTAGAGCTTAACCTTATCGAACCAATTTTATTGGAACAGCGTTCTTTTGAAGAGTCAATTAATTGGCATCAATTAAGACGGATGAATGAAACTACACTTGATGCAGCAATAAATGAGAATAGGCTAACATTTGTTCTATTTTGGAAAATTGGTAATTTTTGCTGCATTTAAAATTATTTGTTTACATTACAATTAAATTAAAATTGTTACCGTTCATATTGTAATTAAATTTAGCATGCTATACAATCTTAATTATTGTTGCTACAGTTGTGAAATAAAGTAAAAGTAAAGTGGAGCAAAATTTAGAAATGAATATTTTTCTTTTTCATTTTTATTTATAAATATTTAGAAACAAAAATAAAAAAAAAAAAATGTAAATATCAATTTCTATAATTAGATATAATCTAAAATTAAATTTCAAATTACATTGGCTCCTTATTTGTTACTTTTTTGCATGATAATGATGAAGCTTTTTGCATCTGAAGGCCTACTTGCAAGATGGAGACGATAGTTTAGATGATTCCAAATAATTGTCAGATTCTGAATCGATGTCAGATGAAAATTTATCAGCTATTAGGAAAAGAAATGCTTGTAATATAACTACTTGTTAATGATGTTGAAGAACGATTCATAAGTGATCAAATTTGAACTTCAATGATTCTATTCTGAACTGATCGAAGTTGCATTCCCCAGTAAAAATCAGGTTAAAATTGAGATAACCATGCAGTTTTTATTAAGTTCTAAACTCTTTTCTAAATTGTTAAATATCATTTCACAGTCATCGTTTTCTCTTGATTATTTTTTTTTTTTAATTCAACATCTGTTTTGGAATCTGATGATTGTTTTTTTTTTTTTTTTTTTTTTCTTGGATGCATCCATCAGATTCATTCATCAGCTATCTGAACTATCGTCCTTCTCTCGCAAATAGCCTTCAGATGCAACATCCTTCATCATCAGTAATAATCTAGAATTATATTTCAAATCATCATTGTCATACAGCAAACAAAACTGAGAATGTGAATCGTCTATGGAATATGCTTTAAGATTATGTCTAATTATGCACATTAGTATTTACAGTTAATAATCAATCTATTAATATTTATTCTATTTTAGAAAATAATTAAATTTTTAATCTAATTTTTTTTTTTTTTTTAAATTATTTCATAAAATTTTAATCGATTATTTTAGATATCAATGTTACATTTAAACATTTAAATTACCACATTTTGTGTGCATGTAATATAGATTTTTATTTTTTTGCAAATTTTATTTTTAAATTTCTGATATAATAATTATAATAAATATAATAAACAAAAAATAATGAGAAAAAAAAAAATTCTTACTGATTTTTTTTTCTTTTTTTGTTCTTAATCTTTTTTCGAAAAATGAAAAAAAAAAAAAAAAAAGATTTAAAAAGTTTCATTAAAAGAAATATTTCATTAATTCATTTAGCATTAATCAAAATATTGTTTTAAATTTCTGGGAAAACTTTTTTTTTTATTCTCTTAATTTTAAAATTTTACACCTTCAAAATATTAGAATATTTCATTTTCAGAAGATACAATCAGTAAACATGTATTTCATTTATGGGCAAAAGCATCAGAATTGTTAGTTTTACGATATCAAAATGATGATGTTACAACATTCGGTGCTTTAGCATGTCATGAATATGATAATTTATGTGATGATTATATTACAAAAGTTAACGATTATCGTACAATATTTGTCTTCAAGAATAATAATATTTTTGGGCAAACTGAAGAAATTGGCGATTTAAAGTATTACATTAATTGGGTTAAACTGTAAGTTAAACATTTTATAATCTTTCATTAAAAATTTATAATCATTGAAATTTTTACTCACTTACTAGATAAATAAATTCAATTTTTCCATCCATAATATTTTTAAAAAATAAATAAATAAATAACAAAAAGAAATAAAAAATTTTTTACGGAAGATTATGATGCATGTTAAGAAGATGGTAAGCTGGTAACAATATAGACGAAATGCCAGTAATGGTGATTGTAATAATAGTGATAGTGATTGATAACAGTGATAGAGTTTTCATATAAGAATGAGGCCTGATAACAATGATAGAATAAATTTTTAAAAAAAAAAAATAGATCAACGTTTTTTCTTTGTTTTTTTGTTTTTTTTTTTTTCAAATAATTTCGATTGAAGAATTTTTAAACAATAAAAAACTGTGACGAGTTATTTTTTCCAATCGTAATTGATAAGATTAGGTTATGAAAGTTAGTGATAATAGCAATAATGATTATGACTTATTATAGCGCTAGTAATGAGATGTTAGTGTGAAATGAAATTACTAATGATATGATAATGATAATGATATTTAAAAAAAAAAAAACGCTTAAAAATTAAATTTATTCGTTGTTTTTTCCATATCAAGTAACTACGTTTTTAAACATTTTGCCTTGTTACAGTTTGATGTTATCACCAGCACAAGAAATTCTGTCAGAAAATGAACTAAAACAAATCAAAGCAGGTATTCTTTTAGCAGATAACTTTAATTCTTCTTTTTTCTTTTTTTTTCCTCTCTCTCTCTCTCTCTCTTTCTCTTGTAATTTTCTAAAACGTTCGTTAAATTTTCAAAAATTTTAAAAGAAATCAATTATTGTTCGTTCAAATTTATAATGATTGTGCAAAATTTGCAATGAAATTTATCAGGGCGAAAAAAATTTTTCCCATTCAATTTTATTAAATGTGATAAAGTTCAAATTCTTGAAAATTAATATAAATAACAATGCAGAAATAATTAATTTAGCAAAAATTCTACTTTTGGCAAATTTTAAAAAATTTTTTTAAAGGTATAATAAAATCATTCGACGACGAAGTTAAGCCCGCAATAACAGTTGGCATTTTTGATGATCGTAACAATAATGAAATTAAAACTTTTATGCAGATGGCTGAAAATTTAAAAGGAAAATATCATTTCGTTTATTTAATTAAAAAAAGGTAATTAAAGCTTTTTCTTTTTTGAAAAAAAAAAAATAATTTTTTTCGGCAAATTTTATAATGCCAATATTAGGACAAAGTAACTCAAAATGCTAGTCAAAGAAATTAATTTTTCAATTAATCTAGTAAAAAGTTTGGCTCAGAAAATTGGAAAGTTATGAGATATAAGTTATATGTGTCTACGATTATTTAAAAGTTCAGAAAATTTCGCTAAACTTAATTAGTTGTCGAAAGAATTATCGCGTCATTATAATCAGAATCTAATCCAACTGATAATTTCTAAAGATTTGAATTTGATCAGCCGATAGCTTTGAATTTATGAATCTATGAAATCTATGAATTCTATTTGAATTCTATTATGAAAAAAAAATCTATGAATTTCTAATCAATTTCTAATCACTTAATCTTTGTCACTCATTTATTAGGTACTTTCATAACTATTGATAAAATTAATTAATACTATCAAATATTGTATTATACAACTGTGCAATGCAAGGTAATTAATTTCCCCCCAAAAAAAAAATTTTCAATTTTCTAAAATTAGATGAAGAAAATTTTGCTAAAACTATAGTGATTAAATGTTAAGTTTAATAAATTAGAAGAATGTAAAAGTATAAGCAATTATTGCTAACATTATCATATTAAACAAACGAGAGCTTATCAAATTATTCATAATTTTAATATATTAGTTTAAATTTTATAAACTTTACTGGCTTAAATTCAATTGCAGTCATCCTAATACTGTTTATACAATTCGTACATTGGAAAAAAGAAAACGAATTGATTTCACAGGCATTTATGAAATTCAAGAATTGACAAATTTTGTTATTCACTCATCGCTACCATCAATTGTAAATATTTTCTTTTATTTTTCGTTGTTTTTTTTTTTTTTAAATTCTTTTTTCTAATTTTGTTTTTTATTTTAAAATTTTCACTGGTCATATTATCAGTGGAGTTTTTTTTTTTTTTTTTTCTGTTAACATTTAATCAATTAATCATTTCAATAATTTAATAGAAAAACAAAAAACTTCATGTATTTTTCGAAAAATAGCAGAATGTTCTGAAGAAATGAAGAAATCAGAATTAAATAATGAAATAAGTGATTGCTTTTTATTTTCAAAAAAAAGAAAAAACTCAATTCTGTTCAACTAGCAATGAAAGATTCATAAATTGATTGTAAATTAGGAGTTAAATTAGTTAGCATCTTTGACTGCAATTAAAAACTGGAATTTACAGATTGATATAAGTAATGGTTTTACATCGGATATTTTAACGCATCAATTGCGCCCAATAATTTTGCTAATTGATCCTAATGAAATGGAAAAAGCAAATTTCGCCGAATTATGCACAAAATCATCGAATATAATTTGCACAACTCTTGATGGGTAATTAATTACTGAAAAAGTATTTATTAATTATGAATTTATTGCAAATGAAATGAGTCAGCTTTTTTAGACTCAGAATTTTCTGAATAATACAAGTTTTTTCTCGTTTCCTCTTTTTTTTCTTTCTTTTTCTTTTTTCTCTTTTTTTTTTTTTAATTATCAAATTGCTGTAAAAATTTCTGTAGAGTAAATAATATTTTAATAATTACCGCGATGAATTATGCATGAATTAATTAATCAAATGATTTTATACCAAGCATTTTAATAGTTTTATTTCAGTGAAATCAGAACTAAAGTTATTTATCAAATATTCATTAACAAGCTAGCTCATCTTTTGTCATTTAATAATTAAATAAGTAATTAAATAAGTTCAATTCTTTCTTTTTTTTGTCATAGAAAATTTTACATCAACTTTAACGCATATACTTGTTACCGTACGCTATTTTCATTCCTTTATTTATTATTGTCACCTTTCCTCAATTTATTGGAATTATTATTATTTTTTTTTTTATTTACGCAAATATTATAAATACATTTGAGAAAAAAATGGTATTAATTTTTGGTTCAAATTTCAATTACCAATAATTTCATCATTTAATATATATATATAATTTTCTTTGTGCAAGAAATTCAATAAAAATACATTCATTTAAGTGCAACTTGCCCACAAATTGAATTATTCTAAAAATTAGAATAAAAAATAGAAAAAAAATTCATTCAAGAGATTGAATTCAAACCAAAATTCATTTCGAGATTAGTAAAAAAAATTGAATCATTTATTTAATAATTTTTGAAATTTTTGCTGATATTCGAAAAGTTTTTAGCCTAAAATCAAAACTGATTAACAAAATATTTGATTCTGCTGCAGCTGATATTGATCAATCCAGTAAATTAATGATTTTTATAAGGGTATGTATTTTTCTTTAATTTCTGATTGTTTGAAAAAATTAAGTTGGAAATTTTTCTTTTCGTTATAATTTTGAAAAAAATAATTTGAATTCGAGGAATAACTTTAAATATCAATTGAAATATTCATTGAAGGGTTGATCAGCCTAGTTCTTTCTCCTCATTTTCTCGTTCAAATTCTAAAAATTTGAAAAAATTAGCAATTCATAAAGAATAATGTCCAATTTTTGAAATTAACTTCATAAATGATTATCGAATTAAGCAAATGCTCATAACTGATTATTAAAATAAAAAAAATTCAAAAAAAAAATCAGTATCAAATTATCGAAATGATCAGGAATATAATTTAGTAATTTATTGGTATTTTAGGAAAAAATTTATAGATCAGATGCAAAAATTGTCCTTGAGAGTGACAATTTGCTTCAAATTATCGCTATTGCAACTGCTAATAATCCGATCAGTATGTTTCTAGATAATTGAATATTTAATAAATTATTTACAATGAAATAATGTCACTATTTCAAAATATAATTTCAACTAAATAAATAGTTAAAATTTTTATTTAAATTCAGAAAAAAAAAAGAAATTAATCAGTGTATTGAATTGAATTTTATTTTATTTTTTTCTTTCATTTAATTCTATATTATTCAAAATCAAAAAGAGAGAAATAGTGCAAAAATTTTTTTCAAAGATGAAAAATGAAAAAAAAAAAAAAAAAAAGAATAAAAGAATAAAATTTTTCAGAAGAATTAGGTCTTGAAGATGTTCATCCACTTCGTTACATACAAAAAGCACAAATTGATGAAATTTTTGGCGAGCAAACGATTGAAATTCCATCTGAAATGGAATTTATCCAACGATCATATTTGGTAAATTTCTCGTTTTCCTTCTTCTTGTGAATAAAATTGAATAAATATTATTTGATTGTCGTGTCAAAAAAAAAAAAACAAAAATTTTTTTTCTTTTTCTTTAAACAGATGAAAAGATTTGAATTTTTTTTTTTTTTTTTTTTTTTTTCAGGATAAAGGAATTGAAATAGATGATAATGATAATTATGGCGGTTGTCCAGTGATGGGAAATGCCCGAAAAATGATGTTAAAGGATGAGCTTTGAAAGAGAAAAAGAGGATTAAATGAAATGCTACTGCCAATTTATGTTTTTTTTTTTTTTTTTAGAAGGAAATTTACATGATAAACAGTTGTGAATTTATTTATGAAATAACCGAAAAAAATAAATAAATAAAAAATATTTGAACGCATAGATTTATTTATCCATCGTTGTAATAATTATTCAATGATAAATTTTAAAATAATTCATTTCTAATACAACGCTACAGTTTTGTTTTCGTTTGCAAATTTATTGCTTCATTTTAAATAATTTTTAATTAGAAGTTTTAATTAGCACTAAATTTTTTTTTTTTTTTTTTTATTAAATTCTCATTTCTTTTATCCGACTGAATTGCAAAAAAAACAAAACTTCGCGCATATTTAATGCTAAATTAACCCTTGTCTAATTATGTATGTCTTTTTATTTATTTTTAAAAAAGAGCTAATCATTTTGCTGACTTTTGCTAATTATACTATCAATAAAATACATATTTAATTAGGGAGAAAATAAAGCAATAAAGCTAGATAATATGCAATATTCGAGGATATTTTAACTCTTTTTTTAATTTAATTAAAAATCTTAGTGGTTTATAATTAAGTACGGTTGAATTAGCACGAAAATCAGTGGATGGAGTTTATTATTAACTTATCAATTTTGTTGCTTTAATCTACAAAATTAAAATTTCAAACTGACAAAATAATGACACTTTCAAATTTCAAATAAAAATATTTGCTTTATAAATATTAATGCAAGAAAAAAAAAGATTAATATTATCTTCCTTTTAAAAATTCAATAAAATGATACTGTAATTGATAAAATGATAATAAAATGTGTGGTAGAAATTGTAAGAGAATAATATAGTAAAAATTTTATTTTAGAAAATTAATTTGCAAGAACAAACAGTAAGAATTTTCTCTAGACAAATAAAATTAAGGCACAAAAAAAAAAAAATAAAGTACTAATAATAATTAAAAAGGAGATGAAAAAAAAAAAAAAAACGAACACCGTTTTTATCATAACAACAAAAATTTTTTTCTTTTTTTTTTTTTTTTAAAATAGCACCATCACTGTACAAAGTTGTATTATTATTGGCCAAGATATCATTGTAAGCAATATCCATAAATTTGATAATATATCACTTATTTGTCCTGATCCTGAAAATAGGAGAAAAATTGTTTTTTTTTTCTTGTTCAAATTGGTTTTAATATAAAAATTAACAGATATAAATTCAAAAAAAAAAAAAAGAAAAAGAAAATAGAAAAAAGAATATTGATTTAATTTTCATATAGCAAATATAGTCTCATCCTGATGGTAAATTGAGTCATTTTCATAATTGAATGAAGAAATAATTTTAAATTTTATAGAATTAACCGAAGTGAAGTGAGGAAAAAGTGAGGAAAAATATTTTACATTCGAAAATTTTGCTCTAATATAAATTTCTATTTTAAATAACAAAATAATGAAATCGCAGACAAAAAAAAAAAAAACTTTAGAAAAGTTAAATACAAAATAATGAAATTATGAAAAAACGAAAAAATAATTTCAAGTATTGATAAAAATAATTATGCGAATAAAAGATAAAAAAATGGAAATGAAAAAATAATAAATAAAAGGAAAATAATTGTAATAAAAAAAAATGGTGAGAAAAAAAAGGAATACAAAGAAAAAGGAAAAAAAAAGGATGAAATAAATTTTCGTTACAATTAATTCAATAACATAATGAAAGGAGGAAAATTTCAAAAAAAAAAAAAAAAAATGCTAAAGTAAAAATAACAATGTGAAAAAATTTATTGCTATAAATTAATGATTATTATATTTTTTTCTTAACTTTAATGCAAAAATTTTAAAAAAAAAAAAAAAAAGAAAAAAAAAACGGCGAACAAATAATGAAATTCCTTTCATTATTTATTGAATTAATAAAATTCTGAAATTTTACATTAGAGCAGAAATAATTTAGTGAAAGTTGATAAAAAAAAAAAAAATTTGAAATGAAACGTTACCTATTGTTTTTGATTTTTTTGCATTAACTGTTAAATCTGATTTAGGCTCCAATTCAGGTGATGGTTCAGGAGATGGTTGCAACGATGGAGCAGAATCTATCGATTCAGTTATGGCATTTTTTGATTTCTGATTTGCTTCAGGAACTGATTGCATCGTTGACCGGAGCAATTGATCATCCGGTTGATTGGATGCAAACTTATCATCAGATGTTGCGAATGAATCTAATTTTGGTGCACTTTTAGAAACGAATTCCGGCATATGAATACTACCATTGAATAAATCTGAAATAATTATTCATTGCCTGATGAATAAACCAATGAAGTTTTTTTCCTTTTATTGGATTCTGATTTCGTTAACGAAAACCGAAATTAGCTGTATACGTTGATTGATGATTGAATTTGCTGGTGATACTGTTTGATCAATTGTGATATGTGTTGGTTTGGAATCAAGCGAAAAATCATCATCCGTTTTTGAATCCTTAATTGCACCGTATCCGGAAATGGAACAAGTTGGATCAAATTTTTGCACCCAAATGTTGAACATGCTTGTTACATGCATGAAAGCCTGCTCCGTACATCGTGTCGTTAGTTCGGATGCGGAACAAGCAAATATTGTTTTCATGCTAAAGTATTAATTAAATTATTCATTTCCAATTAAAATTATTTCCATTTCCCGCTACTTTAAATGTTATAATATATTTGACTTACACGGTTATATTTACTACATACATGCAATTTATTAGCTAATTCATTTGAAAAAAATTTTAGAAAGGAAAAAAAAAATGAAAGATGAAGAGAAGCTTTTCTGAAATAAAAAAACATATTTTCTTTCATTTAATTAGTGATCTATTCTGTTTAATTGACGAAAATTAATTTGAAAAAAAAAATGAAAATTACTAAAAGCTTAAATATCATTTTCTAGCTATGGCATGATAATTTTATATTATTTTACTGTTTTTAGACTATATTTTGCAGTAAAATAATTTAAAATTATCATGCCATAGCTAGGAAATGATATTTAAGCTTTTAGTAATTAATAAAATAAGGAATTTGATTTGAATTTGTCTTTCAATAATATCAAAAAAAAAAAGACTGTTAAATCGATTCATTGATTAATGGGACTTAATTTTAAAGAAATAAAAATTAAAGTAGATTGAAATATCACTTTCCAGTTATAGTGTAATAAAGTGCCATACGATTTCAAAAAAAAAAAAAAAAAATTGTAAAGGAATTTAGTTTGGAGCAAAAAAAAGGAAAAGTAAATTGTATGAATTTTTTCAATGAGAAAAGTTAATTATTTAATTAAAATTATCATCAATTTATCTGGCAGCAGCAGTTGTAAAAAAAAAAGTACTTAATCATTTAATTAATTAATTGAGTAATAAGAAACTTACGTGGAGCAAATTTTTTGTGCATTATCCTTTACAAGTAAATCTAGGCCAACAAATGGCTCATTACATTTTGTCCCAATTTCGGTTGTGAAAAATTCGCTAAGACATGGTAAGAAATTTTTGGTCTTAAATTCCTCTTTGCCACAAATTAATGGAAAAAGTGCCATATTTGCTGACGAAATTGGCTCAATACGACAAGACATATTATTTAAGCAATTACTATAATCATTTATTGTATCACAAAATTCATTCCATTGTGAACTATTCCTGCAAGAAATAAATTAATTAATGACATGAACTCAATTTTACCTAATAATTGGTTAAATTAATGTGTATTAAATATGTATAAATAAATAAGTGAATGAATAAATAAATAAATAAACAAGTAAATATATATACTTGTTAATTTTATTGATTTAAAATAGCAATTGACTGGCATTTATGTATTAATTACACTGATTATAAATGGTGAAAAAAAATTAAATCAATTAATTAGCTCCATTTTAAAAAATGATCACCGAAAATCATTAAATAAATGATTAATTACACTTATTAATTTCATTGATTAACAGTAGTGAATGGCAAAAACATGTACATCAATCATGTTCATCAATTTTCTTGCTTAGAAGTAGCGGAAAAAAATATATTTATATTTTTCATTTTATTTAAATTCCAATTTAATAAACTTTTGCTATTATTAAGTTTTGGATGTGATTTTTTTTTTTTTTGAATTTTTACTTTTCCATATATTTTTAATTTTCTTTTTTCGTCAATCTGAAATTATTTCTATCACGCCATTTGTTGTAACAAGGCAATAAGTAGCAATTTTTTTTCTTTTAGATATTAAAAAATTTTTTCAGAAGTCAAAATTTTTATTCAGTTTCAAAGTATTCTTTGTGCTAATTATCTCATCCAATTAGCGAAGCATTTTTTTTTCTTAATTTTAATATTTTTTCTTTGAATTTCACAAATGTATTATCTTTTTGTAACAATTTCAAGCTATTTTTTTTAAGTTAATTGTTGCAATAATGTAAAATTTGGAAAACTAATTCACTTATAAAACATATATTTATTAATTAAACAATATTGTAATTTTGGAAGGAAAAAAAAGAAAGGCTGAAGCTATTTCATAATTTTCATCCTAATTTCTTTTGTTTCTAAATTATTATACCAATGAAAATATGAAATACGATGATTGAGGCTGGAATTTATTTTATCAGTTATAATTTTATCATTTACGATAGCCGGAGGATAATTTTGCTAGTAATTCATCATAATGTCAAATGATATAAAGAGATATATGATGATAATATGATTATATCATAAATGAATAATTATTACCTGATGAAAGAAATTGGTGTAAATGTAAAGTGATCAATCATATTTTCGCATTGCAAATATTCCACAATATCTGATTCGGAACAACTTGTTTTTACCGATGCTACCGGAACTTCTATATTACAGGATTTATTGAACTGTAAATACATGAATTAATTAAAATAATGACAAGTAAAAGTAAAAATTATGATTGATCCAAAATTTATATTTGAAAATTTTCATATCTGTCAAAAAAAAAAAAAAAAA
>RCAB01000895.1:0-13789 GCA_003640385.1 Setaria digitata
TTTTTAATCAATCAGTTTTATTTATTTATTTAAACTATCAATAACAAATTACCACAATAAAAAAAAGCTATTTTAACACTTTAATGTACTAAATAATTACTGGAAATTTGATTTAATTGATGAAATAAATAGCAAATACTTCCCATTTCAGTATTTGAGATTCATTTAAATCTAATTTATACAATGACATTTTGCTACAGTAAATTTATGTCACAAATAACTTCACTCACATCGTTAATTAATCGGCAGTTACTTAAATTGCATAAAATGATAGGGTGCATATTTTTAATGACGAAAAAAAAAAGAAAAATAATGGGTCGAAATATTTTCACATGATTTAGCTTTGATAAAATTTTGCAAATTTTCAAAACTTGTTCAAAAAACATTTTAAAAAAAGGGACGAAAAAGTAAATTAATTAAATTATCAAACATTTATTTGAATGATAATTTGTACAACATTTATTTTGTTACAAATATATATGTTCCTTTTTCCTCTTTCATCTTTCTTTCTCTTTCTCTTTTCCTTTTTTTTTTTTTTGTTAAATTTATAATTAAAAATACGGAAGCAATTAAATTTTCATTAATAATCATCCTTCTCACCGGTCTTTTACCCCATTCCTAACCCCGTATTCCTTCAGCTCCACTCCCTCAAAAGTTTTTTAAATTTCTTTTTCTTTTTTTTTTCTTCTAATTGCTTTTGTGAAATTAAATATGCCATATATCACAGTGTACCCAATTTTTTCTTTTTCTTTTTCTCTTCCATTTTCATCAACAACATAAATTTTTGCAAGTATATGTAAGTTGAAATAATCCCTTTTTTATTGTTAAATTTAAAATTTAATTTACAGATATCATCAGGATCTGAAAGAGAAAAACGGAAAAAAAAAAACAAAAAGACAGAAGAATTTTTCATTCTTTCATTTCCTTTTTTTTTTTTTTATAATTGTAAAGATGTAAGGATTTGTACGAATTTTAATTGTAATTAATTTCAATAATTCATAAAATTAATCAAAAAAAAAAAAATACGAACAAAATGTCGTTTCTTTCCCTTTTTTTCTCCTAAATGTGCATATTATAATTTTAATGAATTTTAAAAATGAAAGCGAAAAAAAAAAGAATGATGAACTGAAATTTAAACTTCTTTTTTGTTTGGCAAAAAACTTTTTTTTTTTTTTTTTTTTGGGAGGGGGATAAATAAATGATAAGCAGCGCGAAAGTCAAAGAAATGAGAGGAAAAAGCAAGAAATTTTACAAACCTTAAAAAAAAAAAATGAATAGCAGTAATAATTTTGAAAATACAAAAATTTTCAATTGTAGGAAAATTACATAACTAACTAGCAGGAGGAAATTGTAACTTTTATTTTTTCTTTTTCTCCTTAATTAACTCTCTCGTCGAAGTTTTCGATTAATTTAATTATATTGATGTTCGAACTTTTTTACGCTTAGAAATGTTTAATTCAATAAAAAGAAAGAAAAATTTCTGGCATAATAAGAGATGAGTAAGTAATATCCTAAAAGCATTTATTACATGTAGAAATATCAAAAAGAAAAAAAAATTGCTAATTACTTCTTCTTAATTACTTTTTTCTTTAAATGAAATTATTTTGATTAATTGTATTTTTGCTGGGCTTTGGAAATTTTCCATTTACGTCTTCATAATGCAAAAAGAGAAAAAAGAAAAACATAATATTAATATTGGTAACGAATATCAAGAAAAGCAATTACATAGAGGAATATTAGCGAAATGTAAATCATCTTTTTTCATTTTTATTCCTTTCTTCTTATTTAATTAAACTATTTTAACCAACTTAAAACTAACATACACATATAATTCTAGTAATAGAGATGAAAAAAAAAAAAAAAATCAAGCTAAAATTTTGTATAACATAAGCAAAGTAGTAGAGATAAAAAAAAAAAAGAAAATAAGAGAAAATTTTATATGATATAAGCGAAGAACAATGGAAATGATTTGAAGTGGGATGAGGGAAAAAGGTGATAGAAGGTGGACGATTAGGTAAATTTTTCAGAATAGATTGAAATTATGATGGGAATGAAAATGAAAACTGAAAAATGAATGATTCTCTTATCTTTTTCTTTCATTTGTCTTTTTTTTTTTTTTCCTCTTTTAATCTCTTTTTTTTTTAAATTTTTTATTTTTTGTATTTTAAATTATGAAATAAAGAAAAGATGGCCATTTTAGTGAAGGTAAAAAGGCCGTATGAATATAGTAAGTAATCTAAAAAGAAAGGTATTGAGAAAAGGAGGTGACTTTTCTCGACGATACTAATGAGAGGCAAAAAAAAAAAAAAAGAAAAAAAAGGGAAGGTAGTTGGAATTAAAGGGACTATTGCTCTGACTTATAATGTGAACATAAATCACAATAAAACATTTTCAAAGAGTGTTTCCACTCTCTTTAACTTTTCCCTTTAATTTTTATTTTTATTTTTCGTTTTTTTTTTTTTTTTTTTTGTATATATATATATTTTTTGTTCCGAAATGCATATATGAAAATATGAATGAATGAAAGTATGGAAAATTTTTAGAATTATAATTAAAAATTTTACTTTCAAAAGAATGGTAGTAGATTTAAATTTAATTAATCAGATACTAATGTTGTTTGGTTGCATTTGTGGTTGAATATTAGAAAAACATTTTTTCAAAAACATCCAGTAATCAATCAATCACTCTTTTATATCCATGTCTAATTGAATTCATGAAGAATCAAACTAACTAATCATATCAGGATAACCAATGTAGCTAAAGAGTAATCATATCAGAATAACTGAGAGCTGGACAGTGATTGTATCACAATAAGTAGTAGCAAGTGATCATATTAGCTAATAAATGGCGTTAGTAAGTCAATAAGTTATTAGATCAGAAGAAATTGTGCGTTTATTAGCTTATACCAAAAGCTAATAAAAGCACAAATCAGAAACAGTAGCTAATAAACGATCATATCAAGCCAACTAATTCATATGTTCATTAAAATTATTTATATACTACGAATTATTAAATGACAAAAAATAATTTTTTCCAAAAATATTGCTAAAGAAGTAAATTTTTTTTTAAGTAATAATTTGAAACAAAAAAAGTTTCAAAGATATCATTTTTTCTTCTTTTAAATATTATTCAATATTAAATTTTTAAAGTTTCAACACTTTTTTAATTTTTTCTTTAAACAAATTCCAGCTAATAAGTGAACAAAAAAAATTTTTTTTTTTTCGAATAACAGCCATTCATATTTTAAATTGTAATTCGATAATACTGATAATCAGAATTATGCATAAAATATCCCAAAAAAAAAAAATTTCATTTTGCAAATTATCACATAATATGATTCTTTTCATTTTCACCTTAAGTAATAGAAATAGAATCTGATATTTCTTTTTCTAACGAGTTAAAAATTTTTCGCTCAAATTTGAAGTATATTTTTTTTTTTTTTTTTTTTTAAAGAAAGGAAAAAAAGTAAAAGAGCAATGAATTTTTTGTTGATTATTTATGATTAGAAAGAAATTTTGCAAAAACTTCTCATTTCTTTTTGCTTTTGATGAAATTAAGCAAAGTATATCTAAAAACATAAGCGCCCTAAAATGAGAATAAAAAATTGTTATTATTGCAAATATAACGAGCAATGAATGAACAAAGCGGAATATAGAGAGTAAAACGTCTGAGAATATAAATTTTTGGTATAGAAAAATTAAAAAAGGAAAACTTGATGTGTTGCTTGATTTGCTCGTATGATAATAAATAAATAAATTAGATGATAGGATGGTAAGATTGGGGAGAAAAAAAAAAAATTATCATTGTTTGATTAAAAAGAAAATGTACAGATGATAATTTAATCAATCATAAAAGGATAAAATTGAAGAAGGTAACTGCTGATAGGATAACTGGAAAAAAATAAATAAATAAATAATGATTGAATATTCTTCGGTGATTGGTTTTGAAATTTTTGAGAAAACAAACTTCATGAAACAATTTTTCACGAAGTTCCATTTTTCCTTCCTATTTTATTTGCATAAAACTTTTTTAATTGTTGCTGAATAATAAATTATTTAACTCAGAAAAATAATTAAGGCAATTACTGATAAGATTATAATATTTAAAAAGAAAAAAAGCTTATTTCCATTACTCGGGTTAGGAAAATGTATAGTAGTTTTTGTCAAGACAAATGATTAATTTAAAAAATTAAGAGATGTACCAATTCATTTAAAAAAAAAAAAAAAAAAAAATGGACTGATAGTGGTACTATTTACTGTTAAGGTAATGAAATTTGAAAAAAAAAAACCATTTTTTTAGCCCAGAAATATATGCAGTAATATGTGTCCTAGTGATTATCTCAAAGATTGTTGTATTAATTCAACAAAAAAATAATAATATCAGTTAGGAATACAATTTTGGAAGAAATTAATTAAGTTGATTAATAATAGGATAATGAAATTGGAATAATTGCCCATTATGTCCTTCTTTTTTTTTTCTAAAATTTAATGAAAATATATAACAACAATTCGAATTCCGGGTAAAATTATAATGATCAAAGTGGTATACCTAGAATATGATTCCAAAATTATTGCATTAATTTAGAGTTAAAAAAAAAAAAAAATTAAAACAAATGTCAAATATAAGTAAAAGAACAAAAAAAAAAAAAAACACTCTTCAGAGGCGCTTTTGTACAATTGAAATGGGCGCAAAAATGCATTTGAAGAATATTTTTGCAAAGACTTAAAGATATTTGAATTGCTTTAGCCAAATTGGTGTACGTAAGTCGGCAAACATCAAAAAGAAATTTCTTAAATGTGTGTGTGTCTGTCTGTGTGTGTATATAAATATATCTAATATTATTTCAAAAGCAAGCCCGAAATAAAGGGATAATGAAAATTAAATGCGAAAAAAAAAGAAGAAATAGGAATGAAATGAAGTATTCAATGAAAAAAAAAAAAAAAAAAAAATCAGACTCTTTTCGTTCTTACTAGTCCAAAAAAAGAAGAAACGAGGAAAAACAAAAGATGAAATTTTTAAATCAACGAAATTTACAATTTTTATAATTTCTTTTGTTTTTTTTTTTTTTTTTTTTACTTGAATTAAAAGAAAAAAGAAAAGAGAGAAAGAAAGAAAACATTTTTTTTTTTTTTTTAGTTCTATTTAATTATTGTAATTTTTTTATTCACTTCTTTTTTTTTTTTTATTTGTTTTTTTTAAATTAAAAAATTACAAATATTTTGTATGTGAAATTTATATTAATTAAAAATTCCACAAAAATTATTTAATTAATGCTTTTAGCTTTTTTGAATTGAAAAATTACTTAATTCCAGTCAATTAAAAAGTTCCAAATTAAAGAACTGAAGAAACGCGAAAAAAAAAGTAACAAAAATTTGACAGCTTCAGTTATGAACGAATGCATTATCATTGAATTGTTATTTATAATTTTAAGTTTTGTAATATATTTATAATTATAATTTACAATTTTACCTGCTTTTTTGTTTTTCTTTTTTCTTAAATTTCAAAAAATAAATACATTTATTTAAATCTATTTAAAACTTTTCAAAATAACAAAAATTGTTAGATGAAAAATTGAAATAACAAAAATGCATCCCTTTTTTTATTGAGTCACAAAACATTTTCTCATTTTCATTGTTTTTACTTTTTTTTTTCCTTCTTTGTTTGATTTTTCTTTTTTCGTTTAATTTCAAAATTATTCAATAAAAGTCTTCAAAAAAAAAAAAAAAAAATGACTAGAACTTAAATTGATATCAGCATTGCGATATTTTAAATTTTAATGCATTTATAACGGCTATGAACCTCTAAATATACCCTTTTGTATATAATTATTATTTATCATTTTTAAGTCTATTTTAACCGACTGATGCCAATGTGAAAAGTGAAAAAAGGAAAAATACATTTGAAATTTTCAATGAAAAAAAAAAAAAAAAAAAAGCAAAATTTGATAGCAACGTCTAATTAAGTTGAAATTTCGAATTGAATGCCTTTATGCCTTCTTTTTTTTCTTCTATTTGAGAATTGCTAAATACTGGTGGTAAGCGTAAATTGTAACTTAGTGAAAAATTATTCATGAGGAAAAGTTTCAGAAGTTTTTTTTTTTTTCTAAGTTTTCAAATTTTATCTTCGATTTTTTTTCTTTAATTTCTAGCAAGCAATAAGAAAAAAAAGTTCCGTTTTTTTTTCCATTTGTCATTTAAATGATAAATAATTTGTACAAAACACTTGTGATGAATTTTTAAAAGAAAAAGAAACTTTTTTTTTTCGCCAACTTTTCAAAATAAACTAAATTTTCTATAAGCATAGCTGTTAGAGAATCATTTAAGAAATTTTTATAATTTTATTCTTCTTCTTTTTTTTTGATAAAATCTAAAGTAAATTTTAACAATCTTTAATTTCATAGTTCAATTTTTGAATTGATTTACTTGAATAATTTTAAATTGGCAGGAAAAATTTTTGTCATTTCTAATCATTAGTATGATATAAAATTTATTCCCTACCTTAATTTCGTAATTAGAAATTTTCGAATTGTTTCACAAATTCAGTTAGAGTAGAAAATATTATCGTTTTGAATGGAATATTTCTTCATGCGTAATTAGATTCAACAATAATTAGATGTGTGGAAAAATTAGTTGTTAATTTTGTCACAAAGTTAGGCTGCTACATTTTTTAAGCAAACTAGTGATAAAAGTGATAGGAGTGATAAGAGTTATGGCAAAAAATAAGCAGCACCTACTGTGGTTGTGAATACAATAATGGTAAAAGTAGTAGGTTAAAATATCACCCAATTAAAACATATGATAATTAATCCTGTTGTAATTAAGGCTTTATTGAAATTTAGAGACCATACTAAGTTTTATGACTGCCTAATAGAAAGAATTCAGTCTCTCTCTCTCTTTCTCACATTCAGATTCGAGAATTATCGAGAAGCGATTACTTTCTTTTGACAAATCGAACTTTTCATCAAACTAAATTTTATGCTTAAACTTAAAACATGGAATTAGACAAGGAAAATTAAAGCTAATCCAGCTTGCCTAGTGGAATAAGCACCTGTTGTTGATTGATTCTTGATCAGACAAAATTAAAATAAACAATTGGTTTTAATTTTTTGTTTCGCAAAAATTAAATTTTCGACGAAAAATAAAATGAAAAATTTTCTAAATGAGCCAGAAATGTTTGAAAAAAAATTGAAAAACTTTGGGAATGATACGAAGGAAATGCAAATATATATATATAAATAATCTCATCGGTCATTCTCTCAAAAGATTTTGAAAGTATTGAAAAAAAGAATGGTGAGATAAAAGTAAGTTTTAAAGCGCTAATATTTAAGGAAGTGATTAATTTCGAAATTAAAATGCCGAAATGGTTTTTTTTTTTTTCTCTTCAAGAAGTTGTAAAAACCCTCCATTTAATATTGAAACTTTTCCTTTCTTTTTTTTTTTTTTTTTTTTTTTTTGTTAAGCAACAAATTTGTCGATGGTACTTTGATGTCAAATGTAACATTCCATATAACATTTCAAATCTAATTTTCATTTGTCAGATTTAAAAATCAAATTCATAATAACACAATAATGGCAAAAATAAGCTCAATAATAATTCATACATTCATTTCATGCTATTTTATCGATATTGATATGTTCATCGATCTTTAATTCTTAGTATTTTATTATTATATATTAATTCGTCCCGTCCTATCAGTTAATGATTGTTGTTGCTTGAAAATGCTAATGATAACTCAATAATTTCTTGTTAAACTAACAATGTTGCATATCGTTCAAATTTCAACATCATTGTCTTTCAAAGTACAATTTCTTTTTCTAATTTCCTTTTTTTTTTTTTCAAACTTTACAAAACAAATAAATTTTTCATCATTTCATTCTTTAAATTCCAATTTATATAAGAAAAAAAAAAAAAAAAAAAGAAACCAAAAAAATATTGCCAAGAAAATTTAATGTTTTTTTTCTTCTCTTACTATTTTTAGCTGAATAATTAAATTACTATGTTCTAAAGTTTATTTAAGTAACATCTGTCAATGATTTTCCAATGAAGTAATGCAATGATAATAAAAATTTTCATAAATTTTAAAAGCAAAAAATCTTCAAATCAGAAAAAAATGAAAAATTTTTAAAAATTTTTTTTATTTTTGGGGCGGAGGGATTTTTTGGCCTTTTTACATTAAACAATTATCAAGCGATGAATAATATTATGTTATGTATAAATTTGAAACAAAAAAAAAATTTACAGCAATTATCTTGTGAGGTACAATTTTTAACTGAAGAAGGAAACATTTGAAATATACCATAAAATTTTTGCTTCTGAATTTTTGATAAAACTGCAAAATTTTCAATCAATTTGTTATTTATTCCTTCACTTTTTTTTTGGTTTACAATAAAAACACAAGTAAGATTCTGTTGATACCAACATTTGAATTTTTAATTCCAGTGGTATTTTCATCTTCTTCATTCCTAAAACATGAAATAACAATGCAAATAAAATTGGAAATTATAAGTCCTATGTTTATCCTAAAATTATTCTAATTTTTATTTTTAATTTTAGCCAAAAAAATGCACTTTAAAAAAGTCCAAAAAAAGGATAGAAAACATATCTTCATTAGAAATAATTAAATATTGAAAGGTGTAATTATCATAAATGCTTCTCATTTTTTAAAGGTGAAAAAAAAAAAAAACGGGAAAAAAGATGTTGAAATGTAAAATTATAATAATTAGTAACAAAAAAAAGCAGAAAAACAACTTTTTCTAAATTATACAAAATTAGATTTTTACATGTAAAAATTGAAATTTTTTTGATACTTAAATAGGGAGAAAAAAAAAAAAACACGAAAAAAACTTTTGTTTTTGCTCTATTTCTTTTTTCACTCAAGACAAATGTCCCGAAAAATAAGAACGGATTTTTTAGAAAAAAAAAAATTTTTTTTTTTTTTGTTAAACCAATTTTACGACTGTTTAAAATAATGATCATAAAAACAAAGGTCATTGGCAACAATGTTCAAATAGCATTTAAGATTTTTTTTTATGACTTCCTTCATGCGACGTGGTAACAATAATTATAATCAACCAATTAATCGGTATTAAAAATAAAAAAAAAAAAAAAAAAGAAAGGAGAGCTTACCTGTTACAACGCTAATTTACTCATAAAATAGTTCAAAATTCATTAAGAGAGGAAATTAATTAGCGTAATAAACATGAAAGACAAAAAAATGGCGAAATACGGAAGCAACTATAAAAGATAAAAAAAAAAGCAATAAATATTCATTTAAGCGGGGTCAAAAAGGTCATAATACCAAAATACCGAAAAAGATTTTCCATTTGCGTCTTGCTTTTTTTTTTTTCATATGTATTTTCAATTTTATTTATTTTTTTCTTTTTTTTATTGACATGAACAGCTGCAAATAATAAGTATGACAAAAAAAAAAGCGATGAAAAGTAAAACAAAAAAAAAAAAGAGGAGAAAAAGAAAAAAAATAGTTGAGAATTTTTATGTGTTTTCGATTTATTGGCCTGATATAGTTTCGAACTAAAATGCCATTGCAAAAGGTATGAACTTCAAGAAAATAATAATTTACAAAAGAAATTTTTACCCGAAAAAAAGTTGACATTTGAAAAAAAAAGCGCAAAAAATTTCTTTTTTTTTTTTTTATAAAAAAAGAAAGAAAAAAAAATGTTAAAAGAAAAAATTAGAAAGCCGAAAAAAAAAAGGCTGAAAAGAAAAATCATCATACATTATTGTTCCAGTTTGATTATGATAATTATTTCTTGTTTTATTTTTCTTTCTTTTTTTTTTCACCTTCCGTTAAAAATTTTATTTTAGTAATTTTAAAAAAAGCATTTATTTTTTTGTTTTACTAATTTAATTCGCTTCCTTTAAAATTTTTAAAAAGTTAAATTGCAATTGTTGATTTGTTCTTGATTTTAATTGTTCTTTTATTTATTTATTTTTTTTTTTCATTCATCCTTTTCTTTCCTGTTTGTTTTCAGTAACATTTCTTTTTTAAGCAATTTTTTTCCTTTTTCCTTTTTTGCAACACTTTGTAAGTAATGTTTAATTAATTTAAATAAAAGCAAAATTGTAAAAATTGCTACAAGCGTTTTCTTTTTTAAAAATCAATTCAAAAAATTTTTTCACTGCAGTTTTTTTTTTTTTTTTTGTTTGTTATAAAAATTAATTCGAAAAATTTTGTAAGCATAGAGATTTTTTTTAATTTAATTAAAAATTTCCAAATGCAATTAACCGAATTATTTGCTTCTCAGGACCTGGCTTAACTTTTTGACTCTTCTTTCTTTGTCTAATCATTTTTTCACTCCTTTTTCTTTTTTTTTTTTTCTCCTAGTTTCAACCAATATGCAAAAACAAAAAATTATGTAAGAACCACTAAAATTCATCAAAGAGAAGTTACGAAACCTGGAAGTTACTTATTGATGAAGCAAGCTAATTGTAATAAAATGAAATTTAAAATTTAACTTTTTTGTTTTTTGAACGAATAAAGATAAAAAATTTCCAAAAAATCCTCTTATAATATATTTTTTAAATCGTACCTAAATTAATTTCAACCACTCTTTGTTTGCTTTCTTTTCCCTAATATGAAAAGCTAAGCACTTTTTTTTTTTTTTTTTTTTAGTATAATATAAAATTTTCAAAAAAAAAAGTTATTTGAGAAAAGAGATTCCTTCTTAAACTAGTTCCTCTCTCTGCTTACTTATTTCACCTTTCATATATCGTTGTTGAATACAAAATTTTTTAGCATCAGGCATGATTTTTATATTTACATAATTTATTTCCACTAGAAAATTTCAAAAAAAAAAAAGAGGAAACAAAAAAAAAAAAAAAAGAAGGAAAAAGATATATGATGAAAATGGCGCTTACTTCTCGAAAAATCATTCGTTTTTGTTTCTTCAAAAATTTTCAAAATTTCCCTTTCATCTAAAATCAACCACCTTTTCATTATATTTTCTTTTCATCGTACCGCATTTGTTGGTTGCGGTTTTTCCAAAGAGAAAAACCGCAAGGAAAAAAAAAAAAAAAAGAAAAAATTTTTAGAAAGAATGAAAGGTAACAAAACCCGTAAGAGTTACGCCAAATGACACCTTCTGCCGTGTACAATTTCTAAATATCACTAAAAATATGCCAGGAAAATGAAGTTTTTATTAGAAAATGGATCAAACTTTTCCAATTTCGAATTTTCTCATTTGTTTTTGCCTTCACTAATGTTTATCTTTTTGTTTTGCTAATTATTAATTAAGCATCCTTTAAATTTGCAGCAAATATTATAAGCTGATAAAGTGTTGTAAAAAGAAAATTGCTGATTTCTGTTGTTGTTGTTGTTGTTGTTATTTGTTTGTTTGTCTTTTTTTTTTAACTTGCGAATTTTTTGACAACACTATAAAATGATAAAGTGATAAAAGGAAAATTACATGTTCTTAGAGTTATTTTTATTTTTTATTTTTTCATTTCAAATTAAATTGTACAAAACAAAAATGCTGAGGAGAATGATAATTTAAAAAAAAAAGAATGATTGTTTATTTCAAAAAAATTTTTCACTCTTCTTTTTTTCTAGGATTTTTGGCAATCCATTATAATTTAATTAAAAAATGAAAAGAAAAGAGAAAGATCGAGAAAATAGAAAGCAATGGATAAAAGGATTTAAAAAATCGAAAGGAGTAATTAGTGCTTTAAAATGAAATTATGCAAAAATAATTTTGAAAAAAAAATTTATACTCTAAAATGTGTTTAAAAAAAAAAAAAAAAAAACAATCGAGAAAAAGGAGAGACTTGCCTGCAAAAGATTTAAAAGTTTCATTCTCAATTTCTAATTTATTGGTTGTTCAATCGTCTTTTATTTTTGCTTCTTTTTTCTGCTAAATATTTATGCAGCTTAATTTTGAAAATTTCACTTAGAACTTGTAAAATTCATTTTTGCCAATTTTGAAAAGCAGTGCTGTTTGTGTAGTGGAACAAAAAAAAAAAAAGAAAAAATTAATGCATTTATGTTTAATTTCTTAAATTTAAACATTTCAGGCTCTTTTTTTCTATTGTTCATAAAATATAATTGATATTAATCATTTGAAAACGTAATTGAAATTGATCATTTTAAAATGAAATTAGCCACTTTTTTATTGGGGCAGAAAATGGAATACACAAATCAGACACGGTAAATGAAGTGTATCATTCATTTTGTGAATTTTTAATATAATTTTTTAAGTTTCCTTTTCACCTTCCTATTTTTTCATTTTTCTTACAAATGAAAAGTTCATTATCGCCTTCATTAGTAGCTAATTTAGCTTAATATTAGGATAAGTATTAATTTTTGGAAATTTCTAATTGTGACATTTAATGACATTTTTAAAATTTAAAAAAAAGAAAAATGTTAGGAGATAAGGATTGTTGTTTTTCTTATCAGTAGTAAATCAGTTAGTTTAGTTCAATAATTACGATGAAAATTTGGAAAATGATCAAATAAAAATTTGCAATTAATTGAGAATGATTAGGAAATATTGAAATTTGTAATTCACACATAAGATTATTTTTACTGTAATTAAGAGCAGAATATATTGCATATCTTTTCGTTCCTCTTTGTTCTTTGGCATTGTTAAACTAATTTTTAGAGCTCATTTTTAAATTTTAATTAACCAATAAAAATTCATAGTCAAATTTCAAACTGCCTAATTAGAATGGTTCAATCTTACATTATGACTAACTAATTATGGTAAATTAAAAAAAAAAAAAGAAAATGAAATGTCTAATGTACATAAGGCCAAGAATTATTGTACGACATAACTTTTCGATTTTTACACTTCCATCTGTAATAACAAATTTATGTTTATTTGCTCGAATATCTACTTTTACATTGAAATATAAATTTAATATTTCAATTTTTTCCTTAAAAAAAAAAGAAAACGTATTCAGAAAAAATTCTCAATTTATAAAAATTTCAATTAATTGCAACAAAATGCAATTAAGAACATTTGTTATTTAAATCATCTGCTGCTAGTTAGTTTTTTTTTTTTTAATTCATATGAAAATTTTGATAATTTTATTGAAAGTCATGCAACAGTATTTTTTCGAAATTTATAGTTGCCTGCTTGCTTCCATACGAAAATGATTTACGAATTGTATTGAACTATACTGTTAACGCTGTGAAACTGATAAACTGAATAGGTTGAAATTTTAAATTTCGAAACTAAATTGAAATGTGTTTAAAGCTCTACCATCTAGTTGTGAAATATTTGCATATATTTATGTAAAAACAAATAGATCTACTGAGATGATTTTCAATTGCAATGTGTTGCTATAATTTATAAAGGATTGGAATAATTAAAAGGAAAGGAGCTTTAACAACTTAAATTAAAATATATTTATATATTCATTTCACACATAAGCACATACTATAGGGATGTGTAAATTTAATTAATGGATGCGAAACTAAAATATATTAGCGTGATTAAAAGTACAAACCAAGGAAAGTTTCTATTTTGAAATTTGGTTACTTATATATTGTGTTTCATTATATTTGCATTTCAAATGCACATTCTATATTTCACTCAAAAATAAGCTGCGTAATTACTGCATATGAGATTAAGATTATAAAATTAACATAATTAAAATACAGGTATAAAAATTTTTTTCCAATTCAGATTTAAATATCAAATGGTTCAATACAACATGTTAATGTTTGAGATTTAAATTGTGTGTGATAGGCGTCGTTTTATATGTTTTATAGTTAGTATATATATATATATATATATATACTAACTATATAATTTTTATATATATATAT
>RCAB01000896.1:0-13774 GCA_003640385.1 Setaria digitata
ACATCAGCTATATTTCGCACGTCATTTACACGTAATCGACGCCATATGCAAAGACTACACGTTCAGTTCAGACAGCATAGAAAGAGAAAGAGGGAGAGAGAGAGAGAGAGAGATCTTCCTGCTTCACAGAGAGGAAAGAGTCTTTCCTTTCTGCAGGTGTGAATATTTTTGTATCTGTTAGAGCGGAAAGAGATCATCACTCCAACCACCTTACTTGCTAAAGGAGGTGCTGTAAATGGATGCTGCATCCATACGAAAACCGGTTCCTTTCATCAGGTATAAGCCGATTCTTCCTGAACACAGCCACTTCCTGTTAATCAGTTTCGGGAACTCTCACTCATCAAACGTCTAACTTGTTTTCATTTTGAATGTGAGCAAAACTACCTCAAACATTTCCATTCAATAAACTGATAAACGATTTACATGTAAAGCAACAAAAGTTTGAATCTTCACTGAAACTGCTCATTCATATCTAATGAATGACAAGGATCATAAATGATGATTTTAATTGATAAGCAGCACATTGAAAAAGTAAAGATTAAAATGAATGCGGTAGAAATTTGCTAAAAAATTCGAATTATTAACTACTCAAATGCATTTTAAAAATGAATTAATTATATGCAAAATGGTAAAAACAAAAAAAAAAAAAAAAAACATTATAAAGAGCGTATATTTAATTAGGAAAATTATTTATTTTCCTACAGTTGAAGAACGATGAAAGTTGCTCTAGTTTGGTGCATTACGGTTATTGCGAACTGTGTTTCTGTTAAGTATATTGATGGTAAATTTTTTTTTTTTTATGCTACTGACCTGGCTAGATGAAATATTGCTTTAAATAGGTCAACAGGGGTCAAGCAACAAAGGAGAAAGCTAGATGATTCATTCATATGTTTCTCATTCAAATGGCAAAAAAAAAAAAAAGAAAAAAATGTTGAAAAAGTAAATAAATAAAGAAAGAAAGATGAAAGTTTTATGACAGACTTATTACATTCCAATTCTATCTTCTGTAAGACAAGAAAGAGCATGAGCAAAAAGTGGTGAATTGTCGAAAATTTAATTAATCATTAATAAATAAATTAATGAATTTTTAAGTAAATAGAGCAACATTCAGTGGAAATCCCAATGCAAATACTGCAAATGCATATGATTATTACACAAAAATTCGACTAGAATCCCGGTGTGTTTCGGTCAATTTCATCATCTAATTTATTGTTTCTAACTAGATGAGTGATGATTGATGATGATAGATAGGTGCTTTGAGCTCTAGTTAAATAATTTTTTTGTAGGCAACAGGAAAATTTTCGAACTATAGCAAGACGGAGTCTTAAACGACAACGATATGATCAATTTATGGCTAATATGGTTTGCCTGCATATGCACACCATTCAAATTGATAGCAAAATATTTTGCTGAAATTAAAAATTGAAATTTTAGATTGAAAAATTCGATAAGATTAAAGAAAAAGTTAAAAAAAAAAAAAAATTAAAAAGGAAAAGGAAAAAAAAATCACTGTAGTAGCAATAACAGCTAAAGAAGTTAAAAAAAATATATTACATAAATCATCTTGCATAGAATCATATATGATAAAAGATTGATCTTTTATTCTTTAAATAAGCTAAAGAAGATAAAAGAGGGAGAATATATTGATAAGATTAACAAAAAAAAAAAAAAATTCAAATCACATTACAATAAAAACTCAGCCATTTTGTATAAATTTTGAACTGGATTTCATTCAGTTTAAATATCCGCTAATTTTCCCTCAAACATATCGTAAAATTTTAATCAATAGATTATTGCTAATTGAAGTAATTAAACAATTCTCAAATATTCAGCATACGAAAAATGAAATAAAAGCAAAATTAAAAATTCTATCGTTAATCTGTTCTTAGATATAGTTCACAAATTAGAAAAGAAAGAGAAGGAGGAAAAAATTGTTGGCGTAAAAATAATGCACTAATGAATTCAGCTAAAATTGAATTTCAAAACTGAAACTTTCGAATGGAAAAATTATCATCCTAAATGAAAATTAAAAAAAAAAAAAAAAAAAAAGGAAAGATAGTAAAATTTTGTCTGTTATTTCATAAAAAGATTGGGAAGAAAAAAAAAAAAAAAAAAAAGAAAATTAAAAAATTGAGAGTAATAAGCTAAACTAATGATATAGATTGCTAAACATAGCAAAGCAGTAGCAGTAACAATCAGTCTAGCTGCTATCATAACAATAATTATTATCACGACAGTGGTTGCTGTTGGTGCGATCGTACAATGCTCACTGTGTTACGATCAGTTTATGCCGGAGAGCACACTATTATAGCAAATGTTGATGTGATATTATCATTCAATATTCGTTATTCTTTAATCACTTTATCAGTGCGCCATTTACCTTTAAAATAAACATTATTAATCGTTAATAAGAACCGTGATAGTGTAAACATAGGCAGAAGTGAAGTGTAAAAATTAGCGAGTAAAAAAAAATTCACTATCACTAATGAAACTTCGAATCACCTACAAACCAATGAATGATTGCTATCAACAAGTAGCAGTAGGCAGTTGTAATATTAGTTAAGAACTATTGTAAAGGAACATAACAACTAGTAATAATTAATGTGATAATAATTAACAATAATAATAATAATAATACCAATGATAAAAAATTTTATTAATGACAATTAGTTGATGGTAATAATTAATAATATCAGTTGATGATAAAAGTTAGTACTAGTAATTAATAATAATAATTAGTAATGACAATTAATAACAACAACCAATGATAATAATTAATAATTTGTTAATGATAATTAATAATGGTCAACAACAAAAATAGAATAATTGATTCATAAGCATCAGTAATAACAATTAATAATAGTGGCTAATGAAAATTATTAATAATATTAGTAATAATAATTAACCATAAATGATAGTGATTGATAGTAATAATTAATAACAATAATAACTAATATAAATAATAATAACAGCAGCAACAGCAAATGTAATAGTTAAACTAGTAAATTATAATAAAGTATTATGTAATAGATACTGTCATTATAAAACTACAGTAATATTAGCAACCGCTGATTTATAATAATAATTTATAGTAATAAATATTTGTGATAGAAAAAAATTCGTTAGTAATAATAAAACAGTAATAAATAATAATAGCTAATTATTAATAATAATATAAAATAAATGAATGCAATAATAATGGACAATAATGATTATTGGTTAGCTATTCAAGCATAAATGGCAAAATAATTATTGCAATCGATAAACAAATCATTTATAGTCATAATTTTGAACCCTTAAATTAAATGATGTATAATTGATGAAAAAAAAAATGAAAAATCGTTCTAAAAATGTTTATAGCATTATTAAATCCTGGAATTAATTAATACATATATAGTAATTAATTGTGAACGGGAAAAATGATAATTAAATAAGATCTGCTATAATAAATCTCAAATTTCAAAACCTCTATCTATTTCATGTTTTTCACCTTATCTTATCTTTTCTGCCGTAATTTCCCACTTTATCAATAAGCACATTCAGATGAATGATGATGACGAATTCTTTTTTTTTTCAAACATCATTTTCCTTTTCTTGATTAAGCAACAAATTAACAGCAGTGAATTTTAGCTTCTCCCGTTGGAATCAGAATCATTTGAACTGTGTTGAGTCTCTTTTATTTAAACAAAATTTTTATTTTTGCAAATATTACAAAAAAAAAAAAAAAAAATATAAAAGAAGTAGAAATGAAAAAAATGAAAAGAAAAAAGAGAAAGAGGAAGAAAAAAGAAAAAAAAAAAAAAATAGAAAGGAGAAAAGAGCAGAGCAGAAAATATACGAACTATTTAGAGCATTTTATAAAAAAAAAATTACAGAAATTGAAAAACTGAAAAGAAAAAAAAAAAAAACGAGAGAGAATTTATCTAACATATTTCATCTATACTCTCTGAATAACATTAACACAACATTTACATACGAATGGTACCAATAGTGGTGTAATTAATGCATTAGATATTTTGGATCAAATATAGGAATTGATTCCTCATTAAATAATTTCATTGACAAAAGATATCGAATTATTTCATTTATATTCTTCTCCTGAAAAATTCTCAATTTTTGTAGCACTAAATTTACAAATTTGGAAATTAAACTGAATTTATTTATGAAATATTTCGCATATTATTATTATGCACTATTTACTATTTTTTTTTTTTCAGTATATAAGACATGTTCTTTTGGCTGTTTTTCTTGCAAAACAATCCAAAATATAGCAAACATTTACACCTCTATCACTTGTTTCTTTTTTTCGTTGTTTTCATTTTTCTTTTAACTACTATCACAAAATTAACAATTTTATCTATACATCAGGATCGAGAAGATAAACAAAAAACAAAAACAAAAACAAAAAAAAAAAAAAAAAAGAATTTTATTCGCTATACACATGCCGATTCTCCTGCGATAATAATAATAATAACAACAACAATATACTCGCATAAGCTGTAAAATCAAATACATGTGTAGTATGTGTGTATGTATCGTTTACATGTGTGGGTATACGTGTCTGTATGTGTATGTTTGTATATGTGTGTGTGTGTGTGTGTGTGTGTGTGTGTGTGTGTGTGTATGTGTGTGGGTGTATACGTGTACGTGTGTGGGTGTGCGTGTGTGATATTTACAAACCGAGATAATAGTTGAAAGACATGCGAAAAGGAAATATATATGTATGTATACATAAATGAGTGGAAGGAGATGGGAAAAGAAAAAAACTAACAGTTGTTGGGATGGAGGAATATTCGGGTGACAGGTAAAGGAGAAATGAAAATTGCAAATTAGCAAAAGTACAAATTTCAAGCCAATGAAATTGAAGGGAACAGTAATAAAAAAGGCATTGTTTAATGTAGGAAGAGGAAAACTTTTTTTTTTTTTCATACAATTATCAGTAAAGCTACCGTACCACCCCGTCTTCCGCTGCATTCTCCAGAAATGACTAAAGGCGAACTTGAATAAAAAAAAAGAAGAGAAAAGACCAATCTAACAAATTTCACCGGAAATTTACTATGAAAAAAAAAAAAAAAAAAAAAAATTAAAAAGCAAAAAAACATAACAATTCGTATATTTTGTTGCTATTTCAACAACACAAATTTTTTGTATGAAGAAGTTTGTTCTTGGTCGAGACTGTAAATTTCCAGAAAGCAAATGATGAAAAAAGAGAAGAAAAAAAAAAAGAAATTTTGGAGGAAAAAGCTAATTTCTAGTATTAGAGAAATTATTCATTCAGTTAGGCGAATTATTCCAATTAACTGTCATCGAAAAGAGAGGAACGAACTGTCCACCGTAAGANATTTTCTAGTATTAGAAATTATTATTCATTCAGTTAGGCGAATTATTCCAATTAACTGTCATCGAAAAGAGAGGAACGAACTGTCCACCGTAAGAAAATTTGCTTCTCAAATTGGACTATAATTATTTGTTGAATAACTTGGCTATGAAAAGGTTGACAAACAACAACAGAATGCGAATGAACACGGAGGACAAGATGCTAGAGATGAAAAAGAGGTAAAAAAAAAAAAAAAAAAAAAAAGATTGGGAAAATATAGAAATGCAAAGGGAAGAAGTTAAAAAAAAGAAGTATCAGGAACAGGAAACAATTCATACAGTTTCATTCTTCCCGGAAATGAATATCGAGAGTGGGAAAGAAAAAAAGGAACAACATTCCGGAATATAAAAAATTCAGGTGCAAAAAAAAAAAAAGGATATTTTCATTTGTTTCTCTCTGCTTTGCTATCAGAAAACGATAGAAAATGTTGAATGGAAAGGAAAAAATAAAATAAAATAAAAGCTCTGCTCATCTCTAAAAACAAACAAACAAAAAAAAAAAGAAACTTGATTTTTCTTTACAAAACTGTAGGAAAAAAAAAAACAATTTAAGTAACAATAAACAACTGAATGAAGATAAAATATATAAAAGATGGCAAAACGAAATGAAAAGAAAAATATAAAAGCACAACAAAGAACGAAATTTTTTTAAAATTTCTCTTCGCCAAAAAAGAAAATTGAAAATTTCGTTTTTTTTTTTTCTTCCTTTTTTCGTCTTTTTTTTTTCCAACCTTTTCGATACAGAACATAAAAGGAAGAGGAAGCTAAAGAGAGACATTATTAAAAATGAGGAAAAGTTGATTGTTAATGGGGTTATCACTAGACGATAAAAACTAGTATTTTAAAATTGCTGAAGGAAAAAGAAACGGAAATCTGATGATAACTGCTACATTTTCATCATCACAAAAGATCGAGAGAGAGAGAGAGAAGGGAAGATTTTAAAGAATTTTAGATGTAGACTAGGTAGAATATTTCCCAAAAATTTTTAAATATTTTGAAGGAAAAATTTTTTTAAAAATAAAACAAAAATCAAATTTGGCTAATATAAAACTACTGCTAAATTTATCCTTTACCAGTGGCCAAAAGAAGTGCCAGATTTAGGGGTAATAAAAGTAGTTGATAAGTGAGACCTTTTCAATATGTTCAGCAAAAAAAAAAAAAAAATAATAATAATAATAATAACATCATGACCAGGATTAACCTGTTTGACCATGAAAAAAAAAAGAAAAAAAAAAAAAATTTTCCAATATTTCACAGTGAAATATGAAACAAGAAAAAAAAATAGTAATAAATGATAAAAAATAATAATAATAATAATAATGTTTACTACTTCTTTCCTAAAACATAACAATTATTAACGTACGTATGCGTATACCTTCGATGAGAAACAGATATGATGGTAAAATGCAGAAATTATAATGATAATTAAAATTATAAAAAAGCATAATTAAAAGAGATGATAAATATTGTTTATTTATTTATTTATTTTTTTCCTTATAACGAAAAAAAAAAAAAAAAAAGGAAATTTATTAATTTATTTTTGGAGTTTAAAACAATATGTGAAAAAGAAAAGAGATAGAGAGCATTTACTGAATTGAATTTTTTATTTCATATGAAATAATATTTGCAATTATACGACGAATTGAAGAGAATGTTGGAAAAAGAAAGGAAGGAAAAAAAAAAAAAAGGAGGAGAAATTAGCAGAAGAGAGAGAATGAAAGAAGACAGGTGAACATTCATTCATCATTATTAATTAAAAAAAAAAAAAAGAGAGAAAAACAAAGCAAACAAACAAATTATCACAGAAAAACTAACAATGAATAAGCAAATAATTACAAAATATTCAGCTAATTACATTCTTCGCATTATTTTTTTTTTCTGTGTTTTTTTGTTTTTATTTAAATTTAACTGATGTATGTATGTATGATAATGATAATGTAACGACGATACATTGTAATGTAATGATATTAGCGCAAAATAACTGATAATTGCTGAACAAAATCGAAACATAAACGTTATGAACTTTGCCGGATTAAAAAAAAATTTCAATCAATTAGCAACAGAATGAATTAATCTGCTTCTCTTAATTATTTCATTTGGATCAAATAAATATCACATATTACGGCACTTCTTCTTCTCAACTTCAATTTTATATTAAAAAAAAAAGCAAAAGAAAAAAGAAAGAAATGCATCTATTATGTGGTACAAAAAGTGGTATACAGGATGAATGGGACGGAGAACGGGTGTTCATTCCTTTATGGTACTTCGATAAAATTGTTTATTCTTTTAACAGTGTAAACTAATCAACGAGAAACCCGTTAAAGAAAAAGCTCCAAGTATGTTAGAGTAGTGCCAAAATGTGAATTCGGAGAGAGAGAGAGAGAGAGAGAGAGAGAGAGAGAGGGAGGGAGTGGGATAAAGAGAGTAGCGTAATAGAATGAAGTTTCATGAAATTTATTAAAACATTTAATATGCAAATTTTGATCATTGGAAAATTTAAAGAAGCTTATTATTATCGTACGGAAGATGGATAAAAGGGAACAAGAGTAATGATATTTCCTTTTGTTTTCTTCTTAATTTAGTTCGATGAGAAATTTTTCTCTTCCTTTTTTAGAAAAGAAATATGGGATAAAATGGAAAATAACCGGAAAATGAAACCAGGAGTGTACATATTGTTTAGCGAATATTTTTCCCTTTTGAAATAACACAAGTGTATGATTGACGCATAGGGAAAGTAACCAATGCAAAAAAAAAAAAAAAAACTGTTCCCTCTTTGCGGATTTGAAAAATTTGAAACTCCGAAAGCCAGCAATAAAAACAAATTGTAAAGGGATAGCTGAAAGACAAGAGGAAAGAAGGAGAAACTGTAGATAGTGTACATAATGAGTACAGTATGCTACAGTAGGCTAAGATACAGTAGGCTAGGTGAAGATAAGCAAGAGAATGTACAGTGCGATGTGATAATAAGAGTACAATATGATAAACACAGATAATTAATTACTCGGGAGTAGTGGAACGAAGATCATCTATGACTGAAATGAAAAATGAACTTCTTGCTCCTCGCTTTTTTTCTGCTTTTATTTTGCACATAAAAAACTGGATAAATCCGCTGTGCAGAAAATGAAAAACATGAATAACGAAAAAAAAAAAAAGAAAAAAGGAAAAAAATGATTGTAACTTTCCACTTTCTATCATAATGATAATGATAACGGATAATGATGATAGGCTAACTTCTACTTCTATATTTGCTACTACAAACGCCACCATACTTCTGCAGTAGGATGATTGCTTACGGTAATTAATTACAATATTAAAATACATATTTATTTACACAAGAAGGAAATACTTAAAATAGAAACAGTAGGAGAGGAAACTTTCCAACAAACTCACAAATACTAAAGAAAAAAAAAAAAAAAAAACAATCATAATAGTAACACAACAATGCAAATAATTGAACCGGCAAAAACATTTTTCAATTTGAAAAGAAAAAGCAGAAGGTAAAGGTAAAAAGAGAAAAGAAAAAAAAAAAAAAAACAATGAAAAGGAAAGAAAGAACGAAAAGAGCGAAGTTCTATCTAGGAAGAAAAGGAAAAATGCATTCATGCTGATAAATTTAAATTGTTCATTCTTTTCCCTTTCAATTACTCAAAATAGAAAAAAAAAAACAATTTCTTGTAAGCAACATTTAGGAAGAATAAAAAATTAAGCAATATTTATATATAAGATAAATGTTTTAGCAAAAATAATGACTGAAGAAAATGAAAAACTGGGAAGGAAAGGAAAACCGGGAAAAAAAAAAAAAAAAAAAAGAAGAGTGAAAATGTGTAGTAAAATAACCACCGGGATCGGATCTCATCGAATGAAAAGGATTGTTGTATAATTTTATAAAAAAAAAGAAAAAAGTTATTTTTAAAATTTATAAAAAAAAAAAAGGTGCAAAATTACATTTGCAACAATATATTAAAAAAAAAAAAAAAAAAAAAAAAAAATAAAAATAAACCAAAACAGATTATCAACTAAGAGCATTAAAATCTAGAACTGAAATAAAAAAAAAAAAAAAAAGAGCCAGGGAAAAAAGAAAAATTGCCTCATCATTATAAGCCTCAGGAGCATTTTAGCAAATTTTGCAAAATAAAAAAAAAAAAAAAACAAAAAATTGTGATATTGTGCCAGTGATAAAGAGATTATACTGATATGCACAATTTTGCTTCAATTTTTTTGTTTTTGTTGTTTTTTCTTTTTGGGATAAGAAAGTAATAACAGGAACAGGAACAGGAACAGGAACAGGAACAAGAACAGGAAGCAGGAAGATGAACTGAACCTGAATTAATAATTATCACTTACTGGGAGGAGCAGAAGGATGGGATGGTGTAGTGGGAGGAGGAGGGGGGGGGGGAAAAAATTATTTAGAATAAAAGAGTCATTAAAAATGAGCAGTGTATTCATTTATTACTACTGAATGTACCTTTTTCCTTCCTAAAAGGTAAGAAAAGAAACAAAGAAAAAAGAAAAGAAAGGGAAAAATGCAGAGGAAATGCCTAGAGAAAGTGATCAATCAAAATTGAGTAAAAAAAAAAAAAAAAAAAAAACCCACAATCACAATGAAGTGATAGATCGAAATAATTCAATTTCAAAATTTGAGAAATGCGAATTTTTGGGATAAGCAGTTTGGGAGAAAGGAGTATGCAAAAAATGGAGAGGAAAGTAAAAAAAAAGAATGAGAGTGTTTGTTTTTTTTTTTTTTTTTTTTTTTTTTTTTTTTTTTTTTTTTTTTTTTTTTNTTGTTTTGCCCTGCCAAATGAATGCGACAAAATTGAAATTTTAAAAATTAACTACTAACATATTTTAAATGCGTACAAAAAAAAGAGAAAAAAAAAGAGGAAAATAACAAAAAAAGAAAAAAGAGAAAAAGAAAAGGGACACTTCGCAACACTTCCAATAATGATGCATAAATATGAAACGAAAAGAAGAAACAAAAAACTTATCTAAAACTCTTGGCTAAATTCTAAATAAGATTTTTTTTTTTCCTCTTTTTCACAAAACAATTCAATTTTTCTTCTTTTTTTTTTTTTTTTTTTCTAAGAAATTAATAAATCTATATATAAATCACAAATAGTCGTCATTGCTATTTATAATTGAAGAAAATACAAAAGCAACAAATTAAAAACCCTTTGATAAAATTGCTATAGGAAAAATAAATGTTTGTTCGTTTTTTTCTTTCTTCCTTCCCTCCCTCTCTCTCTCTCTCTCTCTCTCTCTCTCTCTCTCTCTCTCTCTCGGAAATTCCTTCCTTTACTGTAAAAAGAAAATTAAAAAAAAAAAAAAATATTTCAGACAATGAAATATGTTCACATAGAAATTTACAGTTATAGGAAAGGAAAACCCGTTCAAATTGATCCATTTAAAAACAAAGGAAAAAAAAAAAAAAAAAAAGAAGAAAAAGAAAATGAAAAGAAAAGAAAAGAAAATGATGTATTTTTTTTTTTTTCATTCCAGCAATATTTCAACAATAAGACATTTGCGCAATTTGAAGGAAGAAAAAGAAGAAGCCAGGTAAAAAAAAAAAAAAAAATAAGGAGGGGAAGGGCGGTAAGGTGAATGAATACAGGTGTTGATACAGAAGGGAACATGTGACTAGTAGATAAAATAAACAATGACGATCAACGATCAGAAGAAAAAAAAAAAAAAAAAACATTTCTAAATTTGACAATTGGATAAAAACAAGCTAGCAATGAGGATAATGATAATAATGATAATATATCATTATCACAAAGATAAAAACAAAAAAAAAAAAGAGCTGGTGCCAGAAAAAAAAAAAAAAAAAAAAATATTTCGTGCACACAAAGCAATCAACAACAGTTTTTTCCAGAGAAAAAACATATCGTGAAGAATGATGAAAAAAAAAAAAAAAAGGAAAAAAAAAAAAAAAAAAAATGCATCAACAAATATTATTGTTCAATTTTGAAACAGGGCTTAACAGGACTTGAAAAAAAAAATGCTCCAAAAATTTTTTTTTTTTTTTTCACATTTAGGAAGTTTTAAAATTTACTTTCCATTTTTCCTTCTTTTTTTTTTTTCTTTTTCATTTTCTTTCTGCTCTTCTTCATTTTTGATATCAAAATTTCCAAACTAATTTAACAAAATTATTAAAATTGTTCTGAGCTTTTTTTTTTTTTTTTTTTTTTTTTTAAACACGCACTTTCCTCTTGACACAATCGATAACGGCTATTCGTTATTCGTCGTTTTGTTCCGCCTGTTGTTGTTGTTGTTGTTGTTGTTGCTGCTGCTACTCTACTGCTGATAAGCTATCATTTAGGGCTGTTTGTTGTCGCTGTCGCTGTGGCGGTCACGGTTGCTGTCGCAGTGCCAGTGGCAGTTGACTGATAACGATAAAGATAAAGGCGATAATCTTTGCTTGCCAGCACCACAGAACCGTCCTCAACAAGCGCTACGTCGAAGCATTGCGCATGCTTCACCTTGCTCTCAAGTGCCGAGATCATCGTACCATCCTGAAATTTTCAGAAATTCCTCATCGCATCATTATCATTTGTCATATCACGAAGAATCTTTATCACTGAAGACAGCCAACCATTCTTTCTTTATCACTAAATTCAAGCTATCTATTTGCATTCTAGCAAAAAATCAATTACAATATTTCATTTCTATTTTCAAAAAAAATATACTCTTATCAACAATCAGTATGTATTTTATTTCTCTACATTTCAAAATTTTCCCAACATCAAACCTGACTGAAGACGGTGAGATTGAAATTGTTATGGTTATCTGCTACAACAATATCACCGGTGTAATTAATACCCACACCAATTGGATAGTTTGTAATACCTTCGCCACCGATCTGCCGAACAAACTGTCCATCATAGTTGAATACCTATAATAGCATATGAAAAAGCTAGCAGAAGCCTCAAATCAATTCAATTTCAGAATGATACAAATGGCTATGTTACTAGTTTCGTATTGCAAGCAAAAAAAAAAAAAAATGAAAATTTTCCTAATCTAAATTCTGTAATATTAGGCTGAGATTTTCCTCCATACAAAATTCGTTCCTGCAGTAAAATCAGTGTGAAATTTTGGAAAAATGAATTACAGCTATTATAATTCTTTCTCTTAGTGATTCTGAATAAATCGTATAATTAATACTTCTCTTACACTAGAACATCCAAGGCGAAAAAGATGAAATAAAAAAATGGATGTTAGTGTAAGAGCAACCTTTATACAGTGTGCACGATTGTCCGAAATTAAAATTTCTTGTTTGTGATTCGTACAAACTCCATTTGGAAATTCCAAATAACGTGAACAACTGAATTTTTGCAAAATATTGCCAAACATATCAAATATTATTACACGCATAACCTGAAATGCAATATTACTTACTGAATTAAATTAGAGAATTCAAAAGTTACAGAAGTGAAATTCAAACCTCATCATGAAACTTCTGTAACAGAGAAGAAAATATAAATGGCACTGAGGTCAAATTATAAAATAAAAAAAGGCAATTAGGATTAAATATTGAAACATATTCCATGAATTAATATATTTATTATTCGTATAAATACACGAATCATTATTAAAGGTTCTCGAAGCAAACTGTTTAAGCTACTACGATCGGTTTCAAAGTTCAGTTTCGCAGTTACAAACCTAATTAACCCAGTACTGTAAAGTCCATCAATCCTAACCTCCTCGATAGCCACACTAACTCTTATCATTTCTTTTTTTTTTTTTTTTTTTTTTAAACATAGCTAAATAATTAGTAACTGATAATGCATGCAATCTGCCATTGATACTTCGAATTAACTCGCACAAAATCTCAAAATTTACATTAATTTGAAAAAAAAAAAAAAAAAAAAAAGAAACGGAATCACATTCCTTTTCGGGCATTCTTCAATTGTATGATTCGGCATTAAATCGTAAATCAAAACACTTCAGAGATGTTTACGAATATTGCACATCCCTCAAGTATGTTTCCAATAATTTACAGATTTTCAAAGTCCCAATCAATACGGAAGAATTCAAAATAATTCGACATCTAATTTAAAAACTCAATCACGCTAAAATTTTCTGTTTGAGAAAAATTATCGAACAACAATGACATTTAAAATTGAAGCATTAATTACAATTCAGAACTCACCTTACATTCGATTACAATAATACGTCCCTTATTATCAACGCAAACACCACGTGGATGTTGTAAAATATTTGCTCCAAATTTACGTAAAAATTGTCCGTATTGATTGTAAATTTGTATTTGATGTGTTGGAGAACGTTCGGTTACAATAAAATCACCGGTTAGACGATTTACCGCTACACTGAAAGTAGAAAAATCTATAATGAAATTAATTTTGACGATCATTTATAGCATTCGCTTTTTCTTTTTTTTTTT
>RCAB01000897.1:0-13692 GCA_003640385.1 Setaria digitata
AAAAAAACTAAACAAGCTAGTTTAAAAAATAATCGACTGCACCTATTCATATACATAATGAATGTAGGCATCGCTGTAACTCCTTGCTGTGTCGATAGATCTTTTGCCTTATCAACGTCAACTTTTACAAACACTATATTTAAATATTTGTTTGAAAGTTGCTCAAATATCGGCGCTATTCGTCGGCATGGTCCACACCTGCAGTACAACCAATTTGCATTCTTGTCATTTGCATCCTACGTAATGAAAATCACTTCAACACAAGGCATTCATCACCACTAGAAACTATTCAGATTAATCAGACAAAGAACTTATAAATAAATTGTTTCTTTTTTCTTTTTCGACGTATGTTTTCCTCTTTCAATTAAAATAATACTTGGGGAACAGAGAGAGAAAAAAAAAGAGGAAAAGTATCTGAATGAAAAGTTAAAAACGGCGAATACTGCTCTTATACTCTCATTTACGGGGAAACAAGTGAAATAAGATAAAACTAAAGATTTTAACGTTTAAAATCAAAAATCCTCTCAAATATTTACCAAACAGCAAAAAAATCAACAATGACAGGTTTTGCTCCAGCGTTACCCAAGAATCCATGAAATTCTGCATCGGAATTGCAGTGATGAACAACCATAATTACTGCAAAAAAAGCGAAATCCCAATTTGACGATCGGTTTATACTCAACTGAAAATTTCATTTCTCACTTGAATATTTTAAAATATTTCGAAAGGACATTCTTTTGACATAATTAAATATGACAATATTAAGATTCATTTTTGAAAACACATCCCACCACCGTGTTTCATATTAACCAAAACAGTACGATAAAGTAAAAATTTCTGCCAAGCATCAATTTATCAACGGTAGTCATGTTTGCTCATTTATATCCTAGCCAATTATGTTTGTCTGAATGAATTTACCTTCGCGTATTACTCAGATCTTTATTAATTATTGGTAAACTTCTTCTGCTTCAAAAACAAAAAAAGAAAATTTGAATGTGTACATGTTGGTTAAATGAACCAAGCATAAAATAATAAGCCGTCAATGCCAGATAATATACATGATGTGTTTATTTCTTTTTTTTTTTTTTTCTTTTTTTTACATAAAATTTCAACTACACGCAAAATATACCACAAAATAGAGAGAGATAGGAAGAAGCAAATATACAGCAGCTGGGGGACATAATAGATGATTGATGTTTAAAAGTATGATCCAAGATTTAGTACGGTAAATCTATTGAAACAAAAACTTTTGGGAGGATAAATAAAGACACTTTCCCTTTCAACAAAACAAAAAAGAAAAAGGAAGAAAACAACTGCAACGTATATTCCCTTCACTTTACGTTTTTTAATTTTGTTAAAATATATATGTACATATGTATATAAATAAATATCTAAATAATGAAGTACAGCTAGAATTAGAACATAAGTAGAAAGTACAAATATCATACACATCCCGAAGAAATATGATCATAAGAGAAACTACACAAAAAGCTTCGATATCAGCATAAGAAACGGCAAAGAGCACTGATCAAATAGGAACAAAATAATTACCTGTTTCACTTCCGCTAAATTTTCTTTCTTCATTTCATGGGTAACATTCTGTAGAAACTTCGTTGTCTCTATTGTAATGATTATCTATTAACATCTACAACCAACATCCATCTAAATGAATCTTAGATGGAAATCGTGATTTCAAGGACAGAGTTTTTTTATCTGATTAATGTTCGGATACTAAAATTCAGACTGTTCGAAATTTCGGAAGATGGAAGCAAAGATTGCTTGTTGTGGTAAAAGTAATAAGACTGAAAGTAAATGCGGTACAGTAGCCCTTAAGCATAAGACAAACAAATATAAGGAATAAAAGCACTGCCACAATTTATGTTATATATGCATAATGAAACAAGTAATCGTAAAAATCAAGTGTAACTTAAAAAAAAATAAAAGAATTCACAATTTTAAAACGTCTTGAAGCGAAATATATGAGAGCAAAGCATAACAACCAGCTCACATTTTAGAAATTTTGAAAATGAACGACATATATCACAAAAATGATAAGAAGCAATGAAATTTTAAGGGAAGACAGGTATTTTTTGATTTTAAATTATTCCAACTCAGCTGTAGGGTTTTGAGGCTAAACCCAAAAAAATATCCTGTTTTATAATAATAAAACGTGTGATAATATGTCCGTTAATGGTCAAACCAAACTAACGAATATGACTAGGATTATAAAAAAATGGAGCAATGGCAGGAAGGTTACTAGTCCAGATAATCCAAAGGGAAAAACTAAAGCACAGACCCTATGTTAACAACCATCTAAATAGCTTGTTATAATCTCCAACAAATACATACGGTTTACTAAAATAGTAATCAAAGAAAAGGTTAAAAGCATCAACCAGCTTGAAATTCTACTGCCTTGCAAATCCGAAAAAGAAAGGACCTCAAGTCCGTAACTTCAAGATGGATTGCAATTCTGGGAATTTTCCTTTAGAAAAGTCGCGTAAAATAATTTTAGGCGACCAAAGATTAATTTTATTTCAGACCCAATATAGTCCATGAAAGCTTCTGAATTTCTAATCGAAGCAAAAACAAAAAGTCTATAAGAATAATAGTTTATAATTACTTAGAATAATTATATGAGGTCTACATGACTAAAAAGAGAATTGTCTAATCATCAAAGCCCTACATAGTTAAATCTGGGATGTTGAAATTACCTGCGACTGTCCGTTAAGTAATCCAACAAAGAAGCTGATTTTAAATTTCCTAATTAGATAAAGTTGACAGAAACATATCAAAATTCAGCTAAAGCATAAATTACAAAGGGGAACAAATGATATAGCGTCCTTCCTCTTATTGTTTAGTTATTTTAGCTTCTAATATCGATATTTTTTGTGACATTTCCATTCGAAACTTATTCATTGTCGTGACTAATTCTTCAAATTGCTGAACCAAACGATTGTATTCACTACGTGGTACAAATTCATCATCGCTGCTATTCCTTCTCGGTGATAATGCTTGATGCCCTTTCACTGATTTTGTAGATGCTGCAAAACATATAAAATAAGGAATTGGCAAAGGCTTAAGCTTTCTTTTCTCAACAATGCGCGGTATAATCAGCTAACAGCCTGGAATGTCTATACACCAATATGATGCTTAAACAAAACTGAGAAGTTATTTAGTTAAAACTAAAATAGAAATAATTCTTTTGCAAATGCTTTAAAATTAGCGAGTACTTGGAACAAATTTATTAATTCAAATAAAAATAAAGAGAAATAATTGCTTAAAGAATCAGAAGTTTGAACTAATAATTTAAAAGCTTTAACAATTTGGTATTGAAATATTTCAATTAAGCAAAAAATAAAGAGCTTCCAAAAGTTTACTGCTACGAATTATAGCTACGCAAATTGAATTGCTACCGCTTTTTACATCACACATTGTTTACAAAGTTCACATTGTATTTTCAAGACGTTCCGACATGATAAAATAATGCAAGTACTTGTTGATGAAGGTTGTTGCACGCAACTGTTGGATAAAGAAGATGCTGTTGAAGTTGTAGGCGAAATTCTTCCCAAATCAGTGACTATTACACCATCATCTGCTGAAGCTTCATTCGATTTCTGCAATTTGATTTTTGCAAAAAAAAAAAAAAAAATCATGAATCGCTTTTGTGGAGTTCAGTGCTGAGATACACAGCAGTGATCACATATAAAAATAATTCCTTAATATGCGAGAAAAAAATTCCCAAATACAAATTCATTCAGTTTCCGAAGATGAGAAATATGGATTACAGTAAAGCAAACTAAAAAAAGATAATGAAATAAAAAGCGAAGTAAAAAGTATAAAAATCGACATTCTAAATCAACGTTATGGAAGCTGAGTTCCAACAAAAATCTGACAGAATCAGGAAACTAGAACTGACAACACAAAAGTTTCATCTTTAATGTTTAAAAAAGCAAATTTTGAGTTAAAGAAAAAAAAAAAAAAAACTGAAGGATCAAAACTGAAGCATCCTCTTTATCGAGGATGACGAAAATTTCCTAAACAATGGGAAAAGTGTGTTGTTCAAATCAAATATTAAACAAAAATAAAAGAACTTAGGAAAAACTGAATCGAACAGAAAGCTCAAGAAAAATGGAAAAAACAAAGACTTTAAGTGGACAATTACAAAGTGCGTAAAACTGAAAAATACTATATTTTAAAACAAAAAATCCTAACAGTTCTGAAAATGGTGGATGGAGGTCTTTTGTTTGGTTGTTTAGGCCGAGTCGCGGTTATATGCGACAAACGATCACCTGGCCGCCCTTCAACGGCTGAGCTTTCTTCCGTTTTCACTACCTAAAAAAAAACTACGCTCCGTCAAAACGCTTATTATAATTAAAAAACTAATCATCAATTCTTGGCAGCAAAACGATCCCCGCCCCATTTGAACAAACTACCAATTTCAACTACTGCAGAGTAAGAAATTGATCAGTACGAAGACATTTGACTCTCTTTTATCCAAAAGAAAATTTCCTAAAGAATTGGGGCTTTANTCCCGCCCCATTTGAAAAAACTACCAATTTCAACTACTGCAGAGTAAGAAATTGATCAGTACGATGACATTTGACTCTCTTTTATCCAAAAGAAAATTTCCTAAAGAATTGGGGCTTTAAATCAAATGAAAGAAAGAAATGGACTAATACTATATAAAGCTATAAAATTCTAAACGATAGGATAAAAAAAAAAGGCAATTTTCAACATCGGTTGAAAGGTGTTAGTATCACAGTCAAAGGACTGATATGAAACAGATATGTCTGTATTTGTTAAACAAAAAAAAAACATGGAAAAAAACGTTACACTCCTTCAGATTATTTCCAACTCACTTTTAAATGGGCATATTTTTTTATACTTGATTTTAGAATATTTTTAATTCCATTGAAACAAATACCCTAGCAGCGAACTGCTTCGGTGGTTTCGTGAAAGCATCGGCAAGACTGGAATGCATTTGAGCGAATACAGAGGAAGTTGTAGCACGACGACCAGTGCCAGATGATAGAGCTAATGGTTTTGATGCTGGTTTCGCTGGTACATTTGGTGGTAAAGGCATCTAAATTATGCTCAGTTTTTGCAGAGTTTATGTTCTTAAACCAAATTTTGAAGATAGAAGTGACAGATGTGATTCGTTTTCTACAGACCTGAATTTGTTAAAATAAATTTTTATCCAAAACCAACAATTTGTTTTTAGCCTATTCAACTTAATTAACGGAAATTCCAAATTCAACCGACATTTCCCCACTTTATCCTAAAAAAAAGAAAATAAAAGAGAGAAAACTGAATTACCTTATGCGTTTCTGAATTTGTTGTAGTGGTGGGAACTGCGGGCCTTAAAATTTCAACGAAATTATCCGGAATCAATCCTTGCCTCCCGTCAATTTCAGCTAACAACCAACCAGGATCTTCACTGGATTTACTCACAATTCCAATAATTTGGCCTACTTCACGAAGCGGAAGTTCATCTTCATGTTTCGGCGAATAGGTGAACAGAACGCGTGCTAAAGAAGTTAGAAGTTCATGACCTAAATTTATTGGCAATTACCATAAATAACACGAATCATCAAGGTCATCCGGTCATTCCATGTGATAACACAACTAAATTTATTTTATTCATTTATAAGGCAGTTGCAGGATTCTGAGAAAACAGAATAAAAAGAACGAGTGCTAAGATTTAAAAAAAAAAAACCTTCATTACTAATTAAAAACAAAGCTGGGAAAACAAGATGTTTTGTTATTGACCAATCAGCACTGAGGATGCAACCTCAGACTCAACTGCTTTCACTTGGAACTACATAGCAACAGCGGATGATACATTTCACGTGCTTTCCAACAGCTGTTTCTACCAATTTTAAAAATAATTTTTCACAATTTTCATATCACAAAGGCATAGCTATATATATATTTTATTTATTTATTTTATGTATATATATAAAATAAATAAATAAAATAAAATAAATAAATAAATAAAATAAATAAATAAAATAAATAAATAAATAAATGAAATACATAAATAAAATAAATAAATAAATAAAATAAATAAATAAATAAAATAAATAAATAAATGAAATAAATAAATAAAATAAATAAATGAATAAAATAAATAAATAAATAAAATAAATAAATATATATATATACATATATTTATATATAAAAATAAATACAATCCAAGAAGTAATAAGTATAAAGAAGCTTCTTGAAACCAATTCGTGATTTCATCACAGAAAAAAAGAGAAAGAACAACGAAACTGTATCNAAAGCGTATATATATACATGCTTTTTTTTTAAAGCACCAATACAATCCAAGAAGTAATAAGTATAAAGAAGCTTCTTGAAACCAATTCGTGATTTCATCACAGAAAAAAAGAGAAAGAACAACGAAACTGTATCAGGTTCACTATTCTAAAATTATAAAAATTTAAACCTCGTGAATTCGATTTATTGTGGCAGTTCGATTCTTTTTTTCCTACAGTTGTGGAGTCAGATATGTGGGAATTTACGCGATTCTTCGGTGACTCAACCATTAGGGTTAACGCTGAAGTAGAATTTTCGGACAACAGATCACCTGTAAATCTGATATTGCAAAGAAATTAAGAATAAAAATACTTAATAGTTTGATCACTATTAAATTCCACCCTGAAACAGAGAAACTGGTTCAAAACTGAATAACCGTATTTTCAAATATACGACAGTTAAACTGAAAGCACAAACCATGAATGAACAAAAGCAATAAGGTATTTGAGTCAAGTACTCATCACTACCACGACCCAATACCGTTATACAGGAGAAAAGGAGACCAATGGCTTATTAATCTGAACAAACACTTTTTTCTTTCTTCAGCTACTATATTATTCTTTGTCATTCTGATTTTTAGGACTATGGAAGAATGAGAAATTGCGTTCATATGAGCTTTCAACTTTCGTGACGTAATTAAGAGTGATAATAATAAACTGTAACCCTTGGTTGAAAAAACATAAATACTGAATAGTAATAGCATTTACTACTTTCGGTTAAAAGTTTGAAGTATGAAGATTAAAAACTCCAACTAAATAAACGATTATCAACGTTTCCAAATCACAGTAGCACAAAATATTCAACGCCAAAATATCTATATCTAGCATCATATATAATTAAGTGCATACACTTGTCTATACTAATAAAATATCGTAATCCAATTTACGCACTGTCGTCTAACCTTGATAATTTTATGAAAGTCATTAATAATAAAATTAATGCAAATACTCATCCGAAATAGCACTATCCAATAAATTTTTTTTTAACATCGTTTGATTTCGAGGTATCACTACTACCCGTCGTCTTATCTATAAAAAAAAGAAAAAAAAACTTCTAATGATATAAAATATACAAGGTATAAGAATCATATGTAAAATAATTTTTGCTGCACGTTTTTTTTTTTTTTTTTCGCAGAAAACAATCTTAACATCTAATGTGTCAGTACTACAAATCGCACACAATTTAAGCAGCTACCACCAAAGACCTATGCTTGCAAGAGGTTAGTGTTTCATAGAATACAACACTATCACTTGTAGTTATAGAGGGTTCATATCCTGCACCTCATATCACTAAAGTAACTACTTTTTTTTTTTTTTTTTTTTCAAAAAAGATGGAATCAAATGATTTCCAAAGATGCAGTCTCTTGCCAAACAACTTCTGATAATCCTGAAACAAATGATACATAACGCACTATCTTACCAAAGAATTGTACGAAATTAGTAGGAAATAATCCAATTCGACCCGTATTTCTCAATTTTCCCTTCATCCACCCGGTTTCTGCTTCTTCCAAAACATCAATCACATCATCTACCTCGAGATCAAGCTCATCTTCATGTGCTGCTTTATAGGAATACCTCACTGTTGCTGATCGGGTCACCATAATACCTGCTAATTGGCGATAAGTTACAATACAATTAAAAAAAAGTTTTTATAAGGTAATATTTTATAAGGTAATCACACTCTTAACGTAAGCAACTTCAATCTGACATCATATAATTCTAAAATACACTGTACTGCGAATTTCAGGTCACGGAACCACTTAATGCTTAAGTATAATTTTGCCACTTTAATTTTATAACTCTTTTTCAAATTTCAATTTCTCAATAATATTTTTTTTACATTTCAAAGTCTTCAAAGTATTATCGTATATACTCTCAAATATAAATATATCTACACTAAAATGTGCATTAACAATAACATCTAGAATACTTCACCAACACTCAGGAATACAAATCGCAGAAACTCATAATGAAATAAACGATTTCGGCAAAAAAAGAACGCCCTTGAAATAACTCCATTTTTTTTTTTTTTTTTGCCAGCACATCGATTATCAGTTAAGATGATTTTTCACCTTTGCAAATCATAATACTACTCATCTAGCACTAATTGGTAATCATCTACATCTGGAGAGTGCCTAATACGGTTTAATTAAAAAATAATACAGTAAATAAAGAATAACAATCTATTTCTATGAAGTATTACAAAGGCAGACAGTAAAAATCCAGATATTAATATTCCAAAAGTTTTTAAAAATTAATTGCAATTTTATAAAAGAAATGCGCTCAAAGAATCCATAGAATAAGAAATTTAAGAGAATGAAGAGCCTTTAAATTATTCCTCAAAAGCTTACGCTAAAAAGTACCCTACTAACTAGAGAATTACACCGAGTAATGATGATGAATCAAAATTTTATTTCTCGATAAAAAAAAAGTGAAAATACCAAAAAACATGAAACGATACAGCAAAACCTCTATGCATATAGGAAATGTGCCTTCTCAACTCTTCTCTCAATACCATCAGCAACCCCCCCCCACGGATTATATCAGCACCGATTGGTGCCTTCTTTCGTTTAGGTCTCTTCTCCTTTCCCTTCCATCACTTTTTAAGCATGAACAAAACATTTCTCCTTTATTTGAACATTTACAATTCTCAGTGAGTCATCCTTATCTAATTTACAAATTTCAAACATTAAGTATCTCACATAACCCATTCACACATTCTACTGCAACCGTCAACTCTTCCCTGCACAGTATGTTGGCTGATGACTGGCTCTGCCAAAGATTCCGTCTTCTGCTCAAAACTAATCCTAACAAAAATATCACGCTTTTTTCTTCCACAAAATCTTTTACTCCTAATTTTAGCATCTCTAAAAATGAACCATCGATATCTCTTCTTACAAGAATCTAATTCGTCTAATCATTTCAGAATTATTCCAGACATTATGAAATACAATAGTCCACTTGTAAACAAATAATAGGCAACAGACGAAACATGGACTGGTGGAAAAATCTTGTCGGGAATGATTTCTTTTAAGTTGAAGGGATTTCACTTGTAAGGTTTGCACCATTATTACATTTAGACAAGTTGACCATGTGATGTTTAATTTCATGAATTTTAAAATTTATCCCTGCCATTACAGCGAAATATGACTGGGATACAGAAGATGAGGAAAAAAAAAAAAAAGGCATTCCACGTAAAAATCTGCCTCTATCTGAAAAACAATTAAAGAATTGAAAATAATTTATTAGGCTCAACAAAGTAAAGTTATAAAGCAATGATCTAACTAAAAAAATTAAGGGGAATTGATGCAAATAAGAAGAGAAATGAGTAATGGAAATTAAGGCTAATGAAAATTGGTTAAGACCATGCCAATGTCAGAGTATTCGAAATGAGGAAATTAGCCTAATACAAGAAATGAGATAACTATTTTGTCCCCAATTAAACAGTTTCCGACCTTCTTTTCTCCACTGGGTACCAATGGACCAAATAAATCTTCTAGGATACACTTATCCTCAACAGTGATCCATAACACCTTGGAGCATATCCTACAATAATCACCGGAAATGAATGATGTCATTATTTTACCAGTGGGATGAATAACATTTCCTTCTAGTGATAAAAATAAACTGTGTTACTACTGTTCATCGGCAACTTGAAAAGATTAAACACATTATAAAAGTCAATGTCTTGGAGGCTTATATTCCCTACTCTTTTCCATTAAAATTATATAAGTTACGACAAATTAATTTAGATAGTTATTCTAAATTTTAACCCATTTTCCAATTTTTTTCTCCACAAAAAATATTTTTTTTTTTTAAATTTGCTTTTCAAATTTCTTTTTCTTTCTAAAGAAAAACTGTTTTCTAACAAAACTATAAGCTAAAATTTAGCTATTTTAAAAAGGTAAAATGAAACATATAACTGTACACTTGAAACTTTATGTATAAGATATCATTAATAAAAGAGGAAAATGTATGATGAATATAAAGATTAGGAGAATAATTCCGATATCAAACTGATACTAATCCTTCCTATTTTACATATTTTCTCCCAGACAAAAAGAAACACCCAGAAATCTTGTGGTGTGAGATCAAGGTCTCGATTGGAAATCCCCATCAACAACAAGGACTACAAAATAATTTCATTCCAAACATTCTCATTATAAAATAGCAAAATATGCAAGATAAAATTTTTAGAGAATAAACTTTTATAAATCACAGGTCAACTGTTTGCCAATTATTTGTCCGGAAAAAATCCCTCATCCATATAATCGAATTAATAAAACATTTATAACAAAAATGAACATGAAAAATAATACAGGTGATGCATTTTTATGCATCAAAACATCATCTTAAAATATTCAGGAGCAATAAAAATGCCTATGATTCGTTTTTGCAAGCATACCAACAATCAATTAACTCACCGTATAAAAAACCGGTTCAATTCTATAAAGGTGCAATTAAAGCGATCAACGGAGACAATACGGTTCTTTACATAACTGAGCGGTCAGTGCCGAAGATCGGTCCATCGTGCAAAGCAAGGGCAGTATAAGAAAATCGTGTAAAAGATGCAAAACAAACAGACAAACATTCCTTCTTTAAAAAAAAAAAGAATTTCTTCTTCATTATCATATCAATAAATAAGGATTTGGTAATATTATCTTGATTTTTTTTCAGCCGTTTGCCTCATTTCATTCAAAATATTCTTATTCAAACTTTTCACTTCATATAATTGCAATAAGACAATGTAAAGAGATATTAATTAAAATCGAGTGAGATATGGGAGCAAACATTACATACAATGCTCAATAAAATCTAGGATATTCGGAGAAATTGATAGAGCACTTCATGCGGAAGCTGGTAAAATCTAATTACATGTACCTATGAAATGATTGCACGCTGTAAGACAAACCTCGAGGATATAACAATATTTGATATAAAAACTGAAATACATAAAAGCATCCATTTATTTCAAACTCGATACGTAGAAATGCCAAAATTTTTCCACACATTATAATTCCAAAACCCTGACATGCGTCAAGCGCTTTTCATAATTAAAATAAATGTGAGAACAGTCAGTCATCTACTGCCCAATACCGTATGATGCAAATTTCCACTGATTAAATCTCGACTTGTAGTAAATTTAATCTGTAGGAAATGACATAAAACGTTACTCAATTTTCGTAAAGATTAATGTGGAGAGTTCACGAGATTACTCGAACATCATCTTTCCAATTACCGCTTATTTAACAAAATCTTACTTTCAAACGTGCACATTATTGTACCCGATAAAATGCTCAAGTGGAAGGAAAAGAACAAGCAAGTTCATTTCTTAATGAAAACAGCAAGAAAGAAGTCACCACAACTTTTATTTCCATTACAATATTGTTCATTCGTGCATCCTTTTTGTATCTTTAGGCGTGTTCCATAAAATTTTATTCGCGATTGATGCGAAATCACAACTTGAAAACCGGACAGACTTGGAACACTGTACGCTCAATTAGAAATTATCTCATTACCATATGATAAAACTAGTTGAAATGTTACCAGATTGTCTAAAATTAACGTCCACTAATGATGGTGTCGCTGTTGTCTTGTTCAGTTGTGAAAGATCTTTGCTTAAACGATTTACCAGTTTTGCAACATTACCCGGTCCTGCTGCCTCCATCTGAAATGATCATCTCTGTAATTAAATTAAATGACAAAAAGTAACCAAAGAGCACTTGATATCAACGGTATAACAATAAAAGCATTGTTTTTTTTTATTGCTCAGCTTGACTGAATTTAATCAACAATAAATCATTCCTTTCATTTAGAAGTTTAACCAGCTGCCAAATTCACTTAATTTATCATTACTCTTATCCCATTCAGTATGACTTCAGCATACACACTTCAGTGTGGTAAGGAAGAAAGCAAAAATTTATATGGAAGAATTTCTCAATGAATTAATCCCAGTTTTCATCAAATGCACCGAAACAGCAGCACCGAATTTCAATTCCAGAAATGATCCTCCAGGAGCTTGAAATTAAATTCTGTTCCATCAAGAATATTAACCACTAAACTGATGTACTAACAACAGCAGCCTTATTAACAAAACAAATCCAGTAAGCTGACAGGGATAGACGATAGTAGGTAGACGGGGTTCAGACCATCTAATTTTAGCTCATGAAAGTACGACAATATCACCTCCGTAGGTAAGACAAAAAGCTATTTGAAGCCCATCATGTCTGTTCTACATGTAGAAACGAGGAAGTGTTTGAGTGATGAATTTCAGTAAAAAATTCATGAATTTTGAAAAAAAAAAAAAGGACAGTTAAATGAAGGATGGAGGATTAAAGACATAAAGACTAACTTTACTCAATATTTTAGTCAAGGGCAGGGAGTACACCGGAAAAAAAACGAACTGACAAAGATTTCTGGTTTTTGAAAATCTAAGAAACCAGAAAGTACGAGCGACAACAATTTTCCTTAAGTTTTTCAAGTTTGAAGTTTGCTTATATTTCTATATTATTTTGCAATACACTGCCTATTCCTTAAACTACCGCCTGCCACTAATATCCGGCAATAACCGAAACAACAAAAGCAAAAGCATCCCGATTTCTGCCACCTGTCAGTAATACTGTTTTCCGCGGTCCGTGTCCCTATTTGATTACTGCAATATGACACTGTTTCTATCCCAGCGGTTGAACAACTCATTGATAATTTATTTCGATAATTTGCAATGATAATCAGTTTCCAGGACCTGTTTCAGAAATATTAGCAGGTAGGAAGGAAAACCAGATCCTTAGGTTCAAGATTTCACTGAATTTTAACACTCTACTTGTTAGGAGCCGCTGACAGTAGGACTATTCCCAGTTAAAATATATTCTTTTCGTTGCAAACACTAATTGGACTATTTTTTATGTCATCTTATCAAATGAGAATTTACCGTGTTATCATATGCCCCCTAATACAAATTCATTCATTCATAGTAAAGGCATGATCAATAATATGACTGAATTGTAAAATCGTTTAATTAAATGCGAGCTTTGTTATCATGATTTTCGCTAAATAACTATGGCTTATTGAATTTGGCATACTTTGACTTTGAATAAGTAGTGAATAGTTATAACTGTGGAAAAAAAAAATTATCCTTTAAATAACTTGGGAAATTTTACAATTAGTTAAAAATTTGCAAACATAAGGATACTATCAGGTATTTTGCGTAAATAATTATCTTTACTAAAAAGATAAAATATCATCTTAAAATTAATAAATTTTAACAATTTGATCATATTTTTTAAGCAACCTTTTAAAAAAAAAGGCATTTGACGATACAGTGATAAGAAATATAGCAGTCAAGAAGTAATCCAATTAGTGTTTGCAACAGGAA